>VXBA01003738.1:45885-72350 GCA_013399895.1 Serilophus lunatus | reverse complement strand
CACAGGAGTGCAGAGATCCACCTGTAGCCCGTGGAGGAGCCACGCCGGAGCAGGTGGATGCTGGGGAAGGCTGCAGCCCGTGGGAGACCCAAGGTGGAGCTGGGTCCTGGTAGGGGACTGTAGCCTGTGGGGAGAGGAGCCCACGTTGGAGCAGGATTCTCCTATTAGGACTCATGGCCCGTGGGGCCCACGCTGGAGCAGCCTGAGCCTGAGGGACTGCACCCTGTGGAATGTGAGCCATGCGGCAGCTGTGGGTGAAGGGCTGCTGCCCATGGGATGGACTCTCGCCGGAGCAGTTTGTGAGAGAAATTGTGTCCTCTGAGGGTTGGGACCCCATGGAATGTGGCTGGAAGGACTCTTCTCCCCAAGCAGCGGCTGAGAACAGCAGCTGACCACAGCAACACCTCCCCCCCACCTCGCCTTTTCCCTTGACCACTGCAGGAGAGTAGGTTGGATGTAAGAAGGAGGGGAGTGGGGGGTAAAAGGTGTCTTTTATTGTCTCTCTCTTACCTCTGATCTTGTTAGTAATAAACCTGACTATTATTCCCACATGGAGTCTTGTTTTGCCTGTGATGGTGATTAAGAAAGAATTTGCTGTAGTCCTTATCATAAATAACAAAACCTCTCCTTATATTCTCTCTCCTCTATAGCTGGGCAAGGGGGAGTGAGAGGGTGGCTGTAGTGGGCCCTTGGCACTCAGCCCGGGTTAAACCACTACAGCAACACATAATCCATTATTAGAGTTAAAGTTAGACATATTAGAGTGAGTTAGTATTAGCATTAGAGTTACTATGTGTAGTACTAGAAATAAAGACTTGAAACTCCTGCTTTCTTTGTGCGGTTATTTTTAACTGACATAATGGAATCACTGACCGCTACAAATGGCACCCAATGTGGGGCATTTCAAACCAAACACTGCAGGCAACAGGACAGATAGCTGACTCTCAGCTGGAAGGAATTTTGGGCCTCTGCAGCCTGGTTGGTGTGCACCTCTTTAAATCTTGATATCAGTGGCTTGGTGAGTTGAGTCATCCCCAGATAAGGAAAATAAAAACCCTCCCGTGTAGGACATTTGGTTAAATTTCAACTGAGCTTCTAGGTCTTGTAATGAAACTGTTCCCTGGGACTTTTCTGAAAGCCGGGACAGCTTGACTGCTTTGTGAGCTATTAGTTCCAAACGAGAGAATTAAAGAGCCTTGGGGAAGCTTTGTCCGGGTGACCGTAACTTTCTAGCTGCAAAACAGGAGCTAAATTCCATCACAGCCACCCTTGCTGGATTGTCTCTGCCAGGGGTCCTCAAACTACAGCCCGCGGGCTGGGTACGACCCGTCAGGGTACTCAATCCGGCCCGCCAGTGTTTACAGAATCCCCCCCCCCGCCTCTGTCCTGTCTGTGGTCTTCTCTCAGACGGGGACAGCCCCTGTCCCTTCACAGTCCTGGCAGGCGGCTATCTGCAGGGCCGGCATGGCGGGATGGGACGGAGAGGCACCCCCGGGTTTCCCCGCACTAGGACTGGCAGTGACAAGTATGGAACCTAACACTGACCATCTCATTAGCCAAAAGCAGGCCCATAGTTCACATTGAAATATTATTTGGTTTTTTTTATTACAATTGTTCTTCATTTAAATATTGCATTCTTTTTCCTGTTTTTGTGCACTACAACAAATAAAATATGTGGAGTGAGCATAGGAATTCATTCATTTTTTTCCAAACTATAGTCTGGCCCCTGACAGTGTCTGAGGGACAGTGAATCGACCCCTGTTGAAAAAGTTTGAGGACTCCTGGTCTGTGCTATAAAAGGATCCCACGTTTGTACCTCTTGGACTTTCCTAGACCCCCCTTTACCCATGGGGAACCAAAAACAGTCTCTGATAATGAGAGAGCACATGGTCAAAATGGTAGAAAGGTCTACCTACCTTCTTTTTCGGTGAAGAAGAGGAGATGATGTCATGAGGGACAGCCAATTCCCTTCTCCTCCAGAGAAGGAGGGCACGATGGTGATGACCACACCACCACATGGTATGGAAAATGGATACATCCATGGTGATATCATGTGGCAGGGATAAAAAGGCTTACTGAGCATCCCTACTCCTGGAGAAACACCTTTCTACAATCCAGCAAAATTCGGGTTACATCCAGAACCCTATCTGGTTCTGTGGAAGCAGATCATCTGCTTTTCTCATCAGCTTTTAGCTCTTTTCATCTTGGAACAGCTCAGCCAGGGACAACTTGGCTCAAATTCTGCCTTCTCCATCTCACTGTCAAGAGTAATTGGCTAAGGACTAAATCTAAAAAGTATCAATAGCCAAATTTTGCTTCCAATTTTGTATCATCAGCCAGCTTGTTGAAGGTGCATCTGCCTCATCATCCCACTCATTGATCTATAACAAGACTGGATCCAGTACTGACCATCTGGGAACATGACTAGGTACAGGCCTTAAACTAGACTCTGTGCTTCTGACCACTACCCTCTAAGTTTTGACATGCAGCTTTCAATCCACTTCACTGTCACTCCTCTAATTCACATTTTCTTGAGCTCACCTATGAAGATGTTATGTCAGAGAGTACCAAAAGCCTTGCTGAAGTCAAGGTAGACAACACCTACTGCTCTCCCCTCATCTATACAGTCATTCTAGTATAAAATGATATCAGATTGGTCAAGCAGGATTTCCCCCCAGTGAATGAAGATTGACTATTCATGATATCCTCCTTTTCCTCCACGCGTTTGTAAATTACATCCAGAATAAACTGTTCCACCACCTTTACAGGGATGGAGGTGAAACTGACTTGCCTGGAGTTTCCTAAGTTCTCCTTCTTGCTCTTCCTGAATACTGGAATGCCTTTGGCTTTCCTCCAGTCCTCAGGTGCTGCATCTGTCTTCTCGACCCTTCAAAGATGACAGAGAGTAGCTTGGTAATAACATCAGCCAGGTCCCTCAGCAACTCTGGGTGCACCCTCTTGGTACTCATCAATTTGTGGCTGTCAGGTTTGCCTAAATGATCATCTCTAAACTGATCTTCACTGATTAAGGGACATTTTTCTTTCTCTGGGTTTTCTCTTGCCTTCAGGTTCTGGTTTGCCTGAAGGCCAGCCTTAGGAGTAAAGGTTGAAGCAAAGAAGTCATTCGGTAACTCCATCTTCTCTATAAGCTTTGTCACCAGGGCACCCACCTCATTTAACTCTGGGTCCACATTTTCTCTAGTCTTTTTTTTTTTTTTTTTGATATTTGTATACTTGAAGAAAATTTCTTTTTGTGATTGACTTCCCTTGCCAAAGTTAATTCCAAATGGGCATTATCCTCTCTTGTCCTGTCCCTTCACAATGACATTTCTATATTCCTCCCAAGTGGCCTGTTTCTTTTTCCACGTCGTAAAATTCCTTCTTCTGTTTGAGTTTTGCCAGAAGCTCCTTGCTTATCCATGTATGTCTCCTGCTCTCTTTACTCAATTTCTTACTCACAAGGAAGCATTGATCTTGAGCTTGGAAGGAATTATGCTTGAATAATAACCAACTGCCTTGGGTCCTCTTACCTTCTAGTTCCCTAAGGACTAGGGAACCTCCAAATAGGCTCTTGAAGAGGCCAAAACGTCTAGGATTGTAATCTTACTTATTACTCTGTTTTCTCCATGAAGGATCCTGAACTCCACTATGTGATCATCACTGCAGCCAGGGCTGCCTGAGCCTTCACATCCCCAACAAGTCTTCCGTGTGTTAGCACAAGGTCTAGCAGCACGTCTTTCCTTGTTGGCTTCTCCATCACCAGTGTCAAATGCTCTGAATGTGTATACATAGGCCCTCAAATATATAAGCATACAGAATCCCCTAAGATAAAAAAGAGTTTTGATATAAAATTAATTGCCAAAAAGTCATAGTGAATGTCAATCAAATTTCAAGAATCTTGGCTTAACTCAAGAATACAACCAGAGATTTATTTCCAATCTTGTTTTTTATAATTCTTTTTTTAATTTTTGCTGTCTCACAAGTTTGTAGGTATTGCTAAATCTTATTCTATCCCTTACAATTCTTTTTGTCATCTTTATGCTTGAAATGAGTGTGAGATTAAAAAAAATCTTTCGAAAAAGGAGTTTTAAATTCACTTATCATGATATCAATAGCATGTCTTTGCAGCAGTAACAATAATCATTACCTCAGCACTAAAAGAAGATACACCAAAGATTATATTTCCATGTTGTACACATGCAGCAATACTTATAATTATGTTACTTTAAAATTAAACAAATAATAGACTTATTTTGGAGTGAATGTGTCTTTTTAAAACCCTTTTTTTTAAAAGTTCTTTTAATTTTTTTGAAGTTGTTATTGTTTGGGGTTTGGGGGAGTTTTGAGAGGCCTTGAAAAAAATAATCTATTTTAACGTAATAAATGTGATGATCTTGCTCAAAGAGACAAAAATTAGCTACTTCACATACAAAGCACATATGAAATGCAACTGCCTATTTATTCTGTAAAATATTCACTTAAGAGTCATTAAGCAATTTTACCAGTAGGAATTTGAATGGTCATTTTTAATATGCAAAAATGGATCTTGATATATATTTAATTTTTATCAAGGATTTTAGAATAGGTGAGAAGTTAAAACTTTTCCTGTAAATTTATAAAAGGCTGCCTCCTATTGCTTTATGTCCATCACTGATGCTTACAGTTATATATGAACTGTACATATTATTTGGATTCAGCAGGATTTTCCTACACAAGTTCTATGACCCAAAATAGGTCAAGTTTGCTTCTTGCAGCTTAAACCATTTCCTCTTATATGGACAATCAATATTAGTTTTAAAACAGAAAAAAAAAATATTTCTATGCATAAAATAGTGCCAAACAAACATATTTCAATTAAAAAATGCCTAAAGGAAAATAGCTAATAAGTAAAGTATTTTAACCAAAGGAATATATTTAAGTTAACCATTGATCAATATAGTACTAAGGATATAATACTGATTGTCTCTAACAGACTTCAAATAACGGGAGCAAGACCTCTAGCAAGCCTAAATCCTGCAGAGTAATAGGGAGAAAAAGTGCCTTTTTCTAGACTGTGGAAAAGAAACAATTCCTTGCTTTGAGGCTCTACACATTTCCAAAAGGGGAATTAGTGTCAAAGACTTGGATTTATGCAGCCACGAGCCTCTCACCTCTATCTGCTTGCAGTCATACTAACACATTAAAGGATTTAACTGGCAGCTCCAAATAGCTTTCTAACTGTAACATTGCTCATCTCTCCCAAATTGGAAAAACAATCCCAGAAAATGCTTATAGATTTCCCTAAGGAAAAAAGCATAGTTGGAGAAAGAGAAATCAAGGAATTACTTTGATTCCTGCCTATTGAACTTAACTGAGAATCATGTTGAACAAACATTGGGCATTGTTTTTGTTTTGCTTTTTGCTTGTTTACTTTTAATAGAAGCTCGAATATGTGCAATGATCTCTGCCTGAAGCAGCCACTCATTTGTATTCCTTTCCAATAAAGGAGCAGCAATACCTCTGGAGGTAAATATAACTGAAGTTGCTAGAACTGTCCAGGATGGCAAGAGGAAACTAGAAGCAAGAACAAATGAAGACTCAACACAATAGCCCAGTTTCTCAAGTTTTCTTTTTCTGACTGAGTGCAACAATGTAGTGAGAAAAGCTCAATCCAAAACAATTTTAAGACGAGCAGTTTCAGAGGAAATAAAGGTCATCTGAAGGAAAGGCCACAGCTAGACATAAAAACTACACTCATTTCCTGTCATTGCTGAACTTTTATTACTGTGCAGATCTCTAACAGGTCCATCCGTTATATTTTTTTTTGAATATTGTTGAGTGATAAATCATCATATATGAGAAAAAAAATTGTGGCATTTTTATCATGAGTTTACAATCATGAATGAGGAATGCACTTGGGTTTACCTCCTGCCTGTAGTTTTCCAGATGAATTCTGCACTGGAAATTGACTTTGCTTCACCTTCCTATGTTGCTCAAGGGAGGGAAAAGAAAAAAAAAACAACAAATGAGTGATGCTTTATGAGGAGAAATTGGTATGTCTCCAGCATAAAGGAACTCTGAAGTCATTTCCACACCATATATATGGCTTCCGCTTGTCGCATTAGACTGCTGTCCCAGGTGCAACCATCATAACACTCGTGGCTCCTCAGGGCCAGCTCTTTCTGCTTTAACTCAAAGCAATGATGCCAAGCTGCTCTGCATTTTGCCTGGACAGATTAGAATAGGGATCAAGCCAAAGACTATAAGGCTGGAAAATTGTTTAGAAATTTTTTATTGCTTCCACTAATACCTTTCTTCTACTTTGTTTACTGGGAATATGTTGTTCTAAAAGCAAGCAGTAATGAATCTATCAGGAAGGTAATGCACCCAGTAGTTCTTTTCTATGTCTCTCTTCAGAACAGAATATAAGATAGGGTCTTTATTACCAAACTTTACTACCTGACTAGGCTATTTTACAGTCTTGAAGAGAACCCTAACACTGCCAGATTAAAGCTACATGATGCTTTTTTAATGCTTGAAATTCACTTGCAGAAGAGATCAGCATTCCTTTATACCTCAGCCTCCTGAGGCTGGGGCATTTTGACAAGCACACACCATCAGAGAAACTTCATTTATTGCTTTGTTTGAATTCACTTTTCCTTCTCTGATCGTACATGTAGCTGCTGCTGTATTTCATATTCACTCTCTGACTAAAAACGGTTCTCTGACTTTTACATGACACATTAATCCCAAAAAGTACTTGTGTCATGGCAAGTCATATTCAGCGAGACAGCTTGAGCAGACTGTGAAGACGTTACCCCAGTTTTTATGTGGGCATGCAAAAGCCACTCTCCAAAGCACTGGCTGTGACCTGAAGAGCCTTCACCAAATATGAGTACAGGCAGCAGTGTACCCTGCACCTGTCCCAGGGAAGCCTGCTAGAACCAGTAAAACAAACAGTGTGCTGTGTACAATGACTACAGCATTTCCAGGAAATCATTTCCTAGACTTCCTGAAATCTTACCACATTGCTTCCTACATCTGTTTTGGGGAATACATGCAAATATTATATTTGGCTTAAGTAACTCATTTTTCTCATATTTTCTGATTTATTTTTTTTTCCAGCTTGCAATCTGAAGGCAATTACATGAACATTAAAGCACTTTCAATGAAACTAGGAATTCCCAACAGGGGAGGGAGGGAGGAAAGGAGAGAGGAAGGGAGGGAGTGTAGAGTTTTTCCTTGTGACATCAGAATATTTGGGAATAAAATAAAAAAAAAAATATTCAATTACCCCAATACAGATAAAAAAACAGAAATTGCCTGTTCAGATGAGAGAAAGTGCCTGCTCAGGTGACAAGGATAGACGTGTGGAATGAGTCCTCTAGTATTTTCCATGCTTAGTTCCCAGTTTAGTTTCATTGACACCCTGGATATCATCAAGCTTGCTACAGGAAATAGCCTGATTTTATTAAATGCTTTTCCCCTTTGTCAAGACAGAATTAGATGTGTCAGTGCTTCAGGATAACTAAAACATATGAAAGGCAGAGAAACTTTGTCGGGCAGAAAAGCAAATTGCTTTTTTTGGAAGGTATACAGATTGACTTTATATTCATATGAAAACACCTACAAAGTTTTATATATATGTCATGAGCATATATATAATTACAAGTTCTTCTCATTCCGTTGTGAACTCAAAAGAAATAAAGGCAGAATTTCAAAAGTAAGCAAGAGAAAACACTCCTCAAGCAAAGATATTTTACTGAAGAGAAACAGTGAAGAATGCTCTTTCTAGTCTCAGAGTTGCTGCAAATGTCATATGGGAATCCTTATTGTCCTGGGCATCCTCAATTAAAGAGTGCATTGCAATAATAAGTAACAGCTGCATGGGAGTTGAGAGTGTTGAATCAGGAAGGCAGAGAGGAAGTTTTTCATCTTTTCTGAAAATGTTGACTGTACCAGAGAAAGCTAAACATTGTTCCTAAACGCTGGAAGGACTGTGGTGGGAGGATGCTTGCTCTTGTAATTAAAGAAATGTAGCAGAGGGAATCTTTCTATCATTCCTCCATGGAGGAACAATGCCTTTGAAAGACATACGGTTGCCAGGAACCAGGACTCCAGCAGTGCAAATCCTCCCCCTTCTCAGCATGGATCAGCATTAGCAGCGTCAAAATTGATTACTCACAGTATTAAAGGCAAGAAAAAAAGTTCATCTGGGATCTGCTCCAGAGTACACTGATGCTGATGGAAAAAATCCCACTGATTCCAATGCTGCTGTGGTCAGACCACTGTGTACTTAGAAAAGACTTAGAAAAAATTCTTTAGCTGTAGAATTTTCTATTTTCACCAGCAAAAGACAAGTCAGGGAACTATGCAAGGGTGAAAGAGTGTATAAATTACATTTTTAATCCAGAGAAAATATCACTAAGAGAACAGCTTAGTTTCCTAGCGTTTATGTTCATCCAGGTACAAGCTCATTGAAAAAATGGGGGAATCTTATAACAGTAATCTCTTCAGTTGAGAATCATCGAGCAACTTAAAAACACTAAACTCTCATCAAGGGAGGTTAGAGAAACTCATGGGGCAAAGGGTGAGAAGCAGGAAAGGATTGTTGAGGTACAGACAGAAGCATGAGAGGTCAATGAGTGTACAGGAAATGAGAGTAAGTAAGTTTATACTTGAGAATGAAAAAAAGAGATCAGAAAGGAATTTCTACAGAAACAAAAGTCCATTTGATAAGCTTAGAGGAAAAACAAAGCAAAGATGCCATGGAAGTTTGTCCTTACATTTACCTAGACTGTACAGGAGATAAAAAAGGAAAGAACAATGTAGACTGAAGCAGCTGATCAACACCATCATCAAACCAATGAGGAGACTGCTGAAGCTAGGAATGCATTTAACAGCAAAAACACCCCTCGATGACATGCTATGGATAAAATGATAAGAAGATTTTTTAACATCAAAGCAAAACCTGGGGTGGTAAATGAGAAGATGGGATGACTCATTATACTCAAAGCTGCTTTTTGATTCCTTCTCACTAAAAGGAGAGATTACTTTATCAGAAGCCTAAACTCAAAGCTCACAGAAGGCCTTGCTGTGCAATGAGTCTGTACATTGCTTTATCACAGATTTTAATTGTGTATATTACACTTTTTGTTCCTCAGAAACAAAGGACACAAGCTTGAACCTCGACTCAAGCCTGATGACACAGCCTCCAGAACCTAAGTTCATTGTTATGTCTATTTTTTTAAGGAACACTAAAAAAACACCATTTTGCCTATTCTTGTTTTGACAGGCTTTTTTAGTGGGTTAGAATTTCAGTTCTCAGCTTTACTTAACAGCAGTGCAAGAATGCAGATACTAATATTTTAGAAAGATTTCTTGAGATGAACTCAAAACTTTATATCTTTACAAGCACGAAACAGTAGATTGATCTGACATCAGAAATTAAGCTAGATCTAAGACCTGTGTAACACCTCAATTCCTAAAAACAATGAGCTCAATCTAGAGTAGCTACACTCAACAACCCACCAGCACAACTCTGACAAATGCAAACAGAAGGTTACTCAAATCAACTTTTCATTCAGCGCTCAGAAAGGAACTTGTCATCAGATTACAGTTACTGGATTATTGCAGAAGGCCTGTCTAATAATACAGTCTTTACAAAAGCTTTATTGTTTATGAATGGTAAAAGGAGATGGAGAAGGATTACATTTCACATATTGCTTCAAGATTATTTTATACTTCTGTGAGCTGAGAATTTCTTTAGGTAGCAACAAGGAAACACATGATTGACTGTTATTTTACGAAGTGAACAAAAATTTGTTATAAAAGATTACTGAGTCAGAACTGATGCCGTAAATAAAGTTAAGTACCAAAAAGTACAGAGTAGTGTTAGAATATGCTGACAGTTCATTCTCATTGTTTCTTTCTTTTTCAGTGTCTCTCTCTTTAAATTCACTTGTATGTAATACTTTTTTTGGTTTTGAACAGTTACAATAATCATATTCCAAAACTTTGCATACAGGTAGTCCCTTAGAGCAAGCCAAATTTATTCTCCATCCTCTCACCCTTATCTACTTTGTTATTGTCAAAGAAACACTACTAAGTGGCATAGAAAGAGCACCATAGAAAATTTAAAAAAAAAAAAATGTGCCTAGACTACCCAGCATTTATCAAGAAGTCAGAGTGCACACAGGCTGGCTGGTTAACAGACTGTATATACAGTTCAGCTATTCCACAGCATCAAGTTTGCTTATACATCCCTTTACTGAAGAATAACAATGAATATCATATCTTTCTATTGAGAAACAACCATTTCTCATTAAGACTCCAATGGTGACAATGAGTCAAAGAAAGTTCAATGGATCAGTGATTGAATGGACAATGGGTTTTATAAAAACACAAATGAACCACCCATTTTGGGCTTTCCTTCAAAGTGAACTGCAAGTAGCTGGATGCATTACAATTGTCCAATGTATTTATAGCACCCTGTCCCTTTCCATCTATGACAAAGTGCTGATGTTTCTAGAAATATCACTCAAACGTAGACCCCCCCCTATTAATTATGGGTTCTTCTACTGGAAAATTAGAAATAGCATGAAAGCAAATATTCTTTTATGGATACAGGGAGCATAAATCAGCATAGAATAATTCAGGCAGGAGGCAGTGCCATTTGCTTGAATTCTTGCACAATTTTGTAGCACATCTTCAAGCTTCCCTCAAAAAAAAAGGCAGATCATTGAAGCTTCAGCAGAAGAGGAGTTTTCTAGATAATTGAACAGATAATCAAATCATCATTAAACATGGGTTTACATCACAAGTAGCATAATAACAGTTTTCACTGTTAATCTCTGAGGGGCTATTGTGTGCTTGGGAAAGGAAAACAGTGTTAAGGATTTTTAGGTACGTAAATCACAAAATAGCATGGTTTATTCTAGTGCTATTACTAAATGGTTTACTTGCTTGATTTGAAGCTTACCCTTAATGGGCTCCTCCTCTTTTTTTTCAAGATGGAAAAAAGATTTAGTCCTGAAGAGATGTATCTTTTTTTATGTAACATTGATAGCCTCCCATGAGTAGCTCCACTATATCTAACAGATCAGAGTGAAGAAAACAACTTACTCCCACTAAACACCCTCCAGGAAACACTGCAGCATTTTCTACTTAAATCATATACACCTCGTGCAAGAAACTCTCCCACAAAAGCTTTAGAAAAATAAATTACTGGACCAATGTGAGCCTAACAAATCCAATCTTTAATCTGTTCCTTTATCGATCTACTCATTCTTACATTAACCTATATTTAACTTCTGGCTCCAAGCCTGCAATTTATTTATCCATTCTGAGAACAAATAATCTCATTCTAAAATTGGTTCATTGGAAATACTAAGCTTATAATTTTTATTATTATTCATTATGGTTTAGAAAGAGGAACAGGTTAACACAATTTTAAAGTTTCTTTCTGTAATTTACAGACTGTATGAAACAAACCCTTAGTCTTTAATAGTTCTGTTATTTTCTTTAAGTATTTCTACATTTGGTTCTTTATGAAACTAATATTCATAAAAAACCTGACTTACACAAAAAATAAGATCTATGTGGAAAGAGTGGTGAAACTTCGAGGTGAAACTGGTCTTAATAAAATAGAGAGCATATGTACCAAGGATTTTTAATGCCCTCATACAGTGCTCCGCAAACTTCTATTTCTCCTTCATAAATAAACATAACATACAAAAAGAGGTGTCACAATATTTTATTTATGCTATGAAGTGTACTCAGCATGACTAGGTAGAGCCACTACAGAATTCTCCTAATGACTGAGATCTCAAAAGAAGCACAATTGCAACCTGAGACTAGTTGGTGTCCTTCCTGGCAACCTGAAAAAAACAGACCATGCCTTAGTCAAACATAGGTACTAGTCTTTAACCCTGGGGGTGTCTCCCTGGGCCAGTGCGGCTATATATCATTTGAGCATGGGCAGGCTTGTTTCACATCTGTGCTTCCAACAGGTTTCTGTCTTTCATCTGCTTTTTAAAGAGCATCCAGGTACTGCACTGAAAACATAGTTGTTCCCTAATGACCTAAAGTGTACTAAAAGAGGAAAAGAACAGGAATTTTGGACAGCAAAATATGTAGAAATATTATGTATTACTGTGCATATTCTAAAAGATAATCAAATACTTTTCTGCAAATCAGAAGACAAAGAGTAGATTAGTGTTGTGCAGTAAGTCATAGATGGCAGATAGACATGGGAAGAAAACTCTCCACTGGCTGACTGGGAGCTACCAGTCAGGTTACTGAAGTCTAATTCAGTCAAAAGATCTGAAAAACCCTGCTATCTTTTAAGTCCCTGTAACTGTAATTTAGGTCAGAACAGATCAGTAAAAGGATGCAAATTATGTTCTCTTGCAAACACTGGTAGGTCATCCACAGGAGATTGCACAGCTCTATCCACAAAATGCTTTATAATCTAATCTAGAGCATCTTTATGGATTTTTTTAACATCTTCTAATTCAAGGTAAAGACAACAATCTGAAGAAACATTATAATCCTCCAGTATACATTAAATACAGCCCACTAAGATAAATCTGTTTGAGAGAGCTGGAAGAATATCATCCGGGCTTTCCTAAGTCACAGTGACATCAGAAGCTGTTTGAGACTTTCAAATATATCAATACAGACTCCATGGAACTAATCTCATCTATGACCAACAAGAGCTATAATGTTCACCTTCGAAGCCTCTAGTGAGTCTCATTTACCGGCTAGAGAAGAGATGCTGCTGTGGACCAACTCTCTGAGTCAATACAAAGCCAACAACACCCTGAGATAGTTCCATCATTCCTTATCCTACATGCAAGTCTCATGTTTCAAAGTCAACTAAATTCCTGGGCCCATGTTTAAAGCAATTGATAAAATGTTTACTTAATACAATGAGAAATGTGCTAATAAGCCCATTCTGCTTCTCATTATCTCGAAATATTTAATGATGGCATCCCAATTATCTTAGATGTGCCAAGGATTCTACAAGGAATTTTAAATAATTGCTTTTTCAGTTATCCTTTCTTTACACCAGCCCCTTGTATTAGAATTCATTTAAGCATAATTTATATTAAGGTATTTACCAAGAAGTGAAAGGAATTTTCTTGATTAGACAGCTTTCAGATAAATTAAACTTCTATAGTTTAGCACATAACTTTTAATAAAAAAGATGTTGGATCTACAAATGATGTATGTTGTTGCCCTTCTCAGGCTTTAGGACAGGTCTTCTGTACTCTTGATTTGGATTGTTTTTCTTTTCTTTTTTCTTTTTCTTTGTCCTTTTTTTAAGCAACACTTGCTCCATCTAGTGGCACTTTCTCAATTAAAAAAAAATCAAAATCATAAATCCATATAAAATGCATGTGGGATCAGAAAACTTATATTCAAAATCAAGTATTTCTCCATTCAGATAATTTGGCTTGTTCTAGAGCTACTTCTTTTAACAACTACCCAGAAAGAAGCAAAACACACATGAAAACATTTTATCCTTAGTAAAATATAAAAAGATATATTACTATTTGGTAAAAATTTACTGTAGCTTTTGAGTAGCATCATCAGCAAATACATGAAAGCAAATACTTCAATTTTTTAACTCTACAAAGATTTATTAAACTATCTTTAATTTACTGATTAGTATCTTTTAGTGATCTACTTCATCAACAAAATGCTTTACACTGCTGACCCATCAGTTGGTGGTGTATTTATTGGTGGTGTCTATTTAGCTGAGTCTGCTACCTGACAGAACTGTTTCAGGTACATGAGGGAGAATTATTCTTAAAATAATTACACTAACTATATGATGAGAAAAACATTTTCTGGACCAGCTTTGTCTCACAATTGTCTCTTGATAAGCAGCTGCAAGAAGATTTGTAAATTATTTTTTGATTGCAATAACTGAAGGGCTAATGGCTGGAGATTACTGTTTCAGCAATATTTTATTTATTTTAAAAGTAATTTCCATATTAGCTACAAGACATATCTTTCACCATGGGATAAAATAGTGATTCCTACAGAACAAAACAGAAAAAAATGTTAGATGCTGAAGGCACAGTCATTTTTTTATTATTATTTTCTGAGAGAGCACATGCTGGAGAAACACGGGGTTCATATTAGCATTTTCATACTCAGTCTGTTGATATTGTCTCATTTCTTTGTTTGAAAATGTGAAGTACTGCCTACAATTCTGAACTTAAAATAAGGCATTCCGTGCTATACATTTTTGGCAAATTGGATTAGTCACTAAATTTCTCTGTATCTGTTTCCTCAATTCTAATACGCAGTAGTCATTGTAGAAATTAATGTTTGAACAACTATTGAAACTCCAAACGTACATTTCAGTGAATGCCTGAGCAGTCAACTCAGGTCAAGTGAGTGCCATTTTTTCCGCAGTTAGAAAATTCATTCTCAAAAGCTGTTTGCCAAGTGCCAAAACTAACAATTGTTGCTATAATATTCTGCCCCACTGATTACTGTGATAGTCCTTAAAGTGAATAATTGAAAAGTGTAGCTATTTCTTTAATCCAACTTTTTTATCCAACTTCAGTTACTATGATCTTATTGAGCCAAAAAAACATTTTGCTTGATTGCCTTGAGGATGTCACATTCAATGCACATTCACAGCTTACTAGAAGTTCCAGCCTACAGCAATTCAGCCAATAACAGGTCTTCATTTACCATCTGTAACCACTGCAAATTTGCTACCCTCAAACATTCGGTTTTACTAGGTAAGTGAATAACTGAGAAACACAGAGATTCAAAAAGAAAAAGAACAGCCAGGAGATTGAAAACATTATTATTCTTCAAGACTCTAACTAAAATTTTTAAAAAATATATATATTGTTTGAGGCTTGACACTATTTCTTCTTCTTTCATGATGGACAAAAATGAAGTTTTAAGGTGAAAAAATGTTATTTTAAATCAAAACAAAGGAAACAAACACTTAGCAAGCTAGACATAAAAGAACTTCTCTTCCAAGCACAAAGTTGTTGGAATTCAGACATTTCCTTCACTTGGTGTCTGAATAGTTTTCCCATATCTGTAAGCTGGGACGATGTTCCAAATACAAGCTACCATGCATGGTGTGTCTTCTGGATCTTGCGTGACTATCTGTGTGTTAGTGGAAAAACTGCAAGCTGAGCACCCTGTCTGTAAATTAAATAGAGAAGGGGTGAAAGCAGAGAAACATGTTTCCCTCCATTACAAAGGCATATTTTAAGACACAAGAAATATTGAAGAAGGACAATAAGAGGTACACCACAAAAATGTTACATGATCTAGTGTTTTCTAAGATGCAGAGTTTTGGATTCACATCTTTGTTCTAATTACTGGTTTTGGCATTTGTTTTTATTCTGGGGTTTTTACTTACCTCAATAGAGCAAATTAAGAAAAAAAAAGTTTTTCCCAAGATAAATTAAAGTCTGCTTTATTTGACATTTAGGTTATGTTGGTTATTAAAACTATTCTCCCAGAAGATAATGGAGATACAATGCACTCTGTCCTCAATCAATATCAGATTTACCTTAGATTCACTCTCCTTCAAATCTTTAGGAGCACATTTTGTACAAAGCTAAACAATGCCAAAAATCAACATAATAGTCCATCGTTTCTGTGTGGTTGTCTGGCAGCCAAATTTGCTACTGCTTTCACTAGAATATTTTGACTATATTAATTGATCAGGCCAAACTGAAAAAGGCTCAGCCACTATGAGAAGCAAAAGCAGTAGGGGTAACTGAACTTTTGCAAATTGATTAGATGACTTCTCATTAAGTCTGTAATGAGACAAATGTTCTCTACAACCATCTCAAGGAAGTACATCACATTGCTTCATCTAGTCCCACCTGGTAGAAAATTCAACACAATTCTAACTTGCATTCATACCAGAGTATAGTATATAAAGGATTACTGTGTACAACAGATATACTTGAAGCAGTTTAAAAAAGGAAAAATATTGCCCCCAAGAAAACTAAGGATCTAGCCTGTTTCTGTCTCCCAGATGAATCTTGTGAACCACATTTTGGGGGCAAGAGTGGCAATTCTCCTTCAAATTCACAATATCTAAAGCTGTGCACAGTCTTCCCATTAACTGTCAACCTACACTTCATTGTGTTCCCATACCCACAGGAAAACGAAGTATATATAACCCTACTTACAACATCTTTTGCTTCAGGATATGTGAATACAATTACTCCATCCTAGATGAAAAAGTAATTTCTATCATTTTTCAGGAACAAAACTCACAGATTCTAAATCCAGCTGCGTGGGAAATGGCTGTCTTACTTTCCCACATGCATGTCAGCAAATTTATGCATGCACAAAGGCAGACTTCTTCTTAATTCAGGATGCAATTTTCAATTACCTTCTCATGGCTTCCAGTCACAATCTTGGTTTACTGCTTGCATACAACCCTTGATCTGTTGTGATAAAAATCATTCATGTCTTAGAAAATGACAGTCTCTCATTATCACTATATTTTTAAAATATATTTTAACACCTCTCCTCCTCTTTGCTTTCACTGTGGATATCTTTCATATCCTGGCCTTATAGCTTAAAGGTTTCATTTGTCTGCTGAATAGAGTTTTTCTTCTACTTATTTTCAATTCACACTGCATTACCCACTTTGTTTCTTCTCACACACACTTTCACTGCTTAAATATATTATCCTAAGTTTTAATTTTGTGCATCTTGATGCATTAGGAAGTTCACAATGATTGTTCTGCTTCAAATAAAAAATAAAATTTAAAAAAATTTGTAGTTTATCTTCTCTGCATCTTTTTAATTTATATTTGAGAGATGACTGACGGAAGTTCCCTGGCAGAATGATTGTTCTGCTTCAAATAAAAATTAAAATTAAAAAAAAATTTGTAGTTTATCTTCTCTACATCTTTTTGAAGTTATTTTTGAGAGATGACTGACAGAAGTTCCCTGGCAGTATTAAAACAAAGTTTCCTAAGTGACTTCACCAGCAGCTCAACTATATCAGCAGTGGTGCAAGAAAAACTAGGAGATCACCATTAGTCTCTAAGCTACATATATTTGGACAGAATTAGCATAAATAGTACTTTTCTTAACCTGTCAGGAATAAGACCAAAGTGTCTTTCATATATGATACTGGTTGCATCACAAAGATCACCGAGTTGCCAGAAACTATTATTACTCCACTGATATCCACACTGGAGGGGTTGATATAATGACAAACATCTAAAGAAACCTTGGTCAAACCTTCTGTAGTGAACTGCTTGGACCATGAGGCTAAATTTTGCCTTAAACAAGCTGTTTTCAAACTAAAGGATAAGCAGAGGCAGGGTAGAGGGTTGGAGTATTTTTATGCCAGTCTCTTTCCCACCCTGAAAGCCACCACTGTGCAGCTGCAAAACTCAGAACATTTTCTCAGAAACTTTGTCCAGGCACATCTAGGCAACAAACACACTCACCTCTCCTCTTGAGCTTGACAAACTTCCAGAGTTTTCCAGAAAGAAGATTGTTCATGCTAAGAACTCCTCCCAGTGGAGGTGTTGGAGTATTTACTGGAAGAACCAGGGCTATAAACTCCTAATTTTTAATGAGTGTGCAGGCCACGACCTCTGACAGACTGTGTATCATGACTTCAGATCATGATCATCCATGCGCCACTGAATCCAGGAGTGGTGATATCCTTCTGTCTCTTCTCCTATCTCTCTTTCTCTATGTTTCTCTTTCCTCTCTTAGGGTACTCATACACTTCACAATGGCTATACACCCCCTTTCCAATCCTTTACTCTTTTTATCCAGTTATGATTTCAAAGCAGTTGTTCTAATAAACGTCATTGTAATATCCATAATTAAGCGCCATTTCATTTTAATCCATCCAAAGGATCCATTAACAACAACATACAGCCTCTTGGTTGTGAGATGCAATATTTTATCATCAAGCAAGCAAGAAGATGAAAGGAATAAGATGTCAATTTCTTAAATAGCAGAAAGTTAACAGTGTGTTGTGCTTACAGTTTATATGAGATCCTATGCTTCTGAAGTGTCTGGAAACAGACATGTGAAAATTCTTTGAAACTGCAGGTAAGAAAAAGCAATTTGGATTCATCACTAAAAGATACCATGAGGACCCCCAGGAACAGCCTTACCCAAGTTAGGTGAAAGCTAAATGCAATGTTACCCTACATGGAGTGACAGTGTAATAAAGCATATTATGCTCATATATTGAAATTGATCGCAAAGTCATTTAAAAAGAGTGCTTTTAAAACCTCTATTTAGCTGCTGAGTGCTAATGACATAGCAGGTTGAAAAGGACAAAAATTAAAATGCTAAAGAAATGAACAAAAAGGGATTATATATTAATTTGGACATCATGAATACCCAGTGACACAAATGTAGCCCTTTTGGGAAATACTACCTTGGCAAGAGGGATTAGTCAACGTTGAGGACTGCTTATTAAATTATATAAGTAATAGTGAGTAAAGCCACAACCACGCAACATTGAGAGCTTCCCAGCACCACAGGCCATGTAATGCAGCACTTCCCTACTGACTGACTGAGTGCAAGAGGCTACAACACAAAAGAAAAGAAAATTATTTTAAAGGGGAGGAGAAGGAACAAAATATATCGATTTGAACAAATGAATTCTTCCGTATAGGATTAAATTCCCATCCTGGGTCATATCTCTCAGTCCTACACATATGCCTAACTGTGCCTAGACAAACCAAGGTTATTTTTTTTGCCTGGTGTCCTGCCGCATCGTTTTGACCCTTCTCTTCTGCCAGCTCCACCTGTTGTTGTCTACTTGGTCTCCTTTCACAGAAATCCTCTTAATGTTTCAGTTTGAGCCTTGAGTATACACAGGAATCCAAATTTATTACTCCCTTTTCCTAAAAAATGTATAAACAGAGACACACAAGAGCATACATTGAAATAATCTCTCAAGAACTGCCTTTTCATATTTTCTTCACCTCATGACTTCTCAGTTAAAGAGCATAGGTAGACAAGGCACTTTCCAATGTCTAATGAAAAAAAAAATTTACTCAGTGTTGTCAAAAAAACCCATCTTTGTGTATTTAACAGCAAAACCCTCCCCAGGAGTTCAAATCATAAGTGTTAATTATGCCTGCAAAGATGGGTTCACTAGATTGTTCCTCTAGTGCTGATTCTCCATTAGGGGCCCTTTCTTCGGATGAGCCTTCATTCCTCTTCTGATAAAGAAGCTGATATGAGCTGGTTAGTATAACTAATCATATTTTGTAAAGAATATCAGTATTTTTTTAATTTTTAAAGCCAGTCTCTAACCAAAGCAGCTGCCTGGTTTTCTGATGAGGCAGGTGGCAGAGCAAACCGCTGGAAGACATGCTTCAGTGGCTCTATATCTCTCAGTAAGGTGCCAGAAAATCACCACAAGATACCTAAAGAAAATCCACAGCACAGAGATAGCAAAGCACTTTCACCTGCACAAAGCATTTAGAAACTGCAGCAAACAATAATAAGTGGTTACAGCATCAAAATTTCTTCCTTACGTTCATGATCAACATAGAAAAGGAAATAACTTGTATTTATATTAAATATCATTAAGAGGAAATCTAACATTATATCACTTTTTTCTGCATTTTCCCCTGCTCCAAACTTGTCAGCATGGCTGCTGACACCCCAAAACTCAAGGTCAAACATCAGCTAAGCCTGCAAGGTGAGGTCTGTAGAGAAAGGCCTGCATTTCCCAAGTGATGGAGTACAAAGTATTTTCTGTTTTCAGATGTTCCTAAAGCAAAGGGGAAGGGAATGGAGAGGGAGGAGAGGGAGAGGGAGACAGAAATGGAAATGGAAATGGAAATGGAAATGGAAATGGAAATGGAAATGGAAATGGAAATGGAAATGGAAATGGAAATGGAAATGGAAAGATGCTGAAATGCAGACAAACATGCATTTCTCTTCTAACACCTAAATCAGTTTAAAAGTTGATGAGGCTCAAGTGATTTCTACATAAACTACACAGTTTGGCTAAAAATTGAAAAGAAAATAGTAACTAGATAGTGAAACCTTTTACATTTGTGATTTATATGACTCTAACAGAATTACAACTAATACTGAGACAGTCAGCAAACCAGTTTTCACATTCAGAGCTGCACTTGAACTGTAACAGACAATTGTTTTAAAGAAAACTTTTAGAAATATATATAACTTCATAATTGTAACTCTTTTGTCTCTTACCAGATGAGTTTAAAAAAAAAAGACAAACTACCACCACCACCATTCACTATTCACTAGTCATGAACAATCTCATGTAAGGTGTGTTTTGAAGTTTTAATATATTTGTGCACCACAATCAAAACAGATGTTACAGACAGATTTTCAGAGACTGTGTCCAGAGAAAATAGTTTCAAAATATTTCACGGAATAAATATTTAATTTTATCTGAAACATTCTGCTTTAATTTTTCTGGTTAAAGTTAAAAAAAATGAACAACCTTCTTTTTGTTATTTCACAGTGTGACTTATCCTCATACAAACTTTAAAATATGGCTGAAAAAGTATCTGGTCTGACACAATAACTTAGTTAGCTATCTTTTATAGAAACCCACAGATTAAGGCACCAGAAGAACACATAAATTATTTAATTCATCCACAGCATGTATGTAGATTTATTTATAAAGTCACAATTCTATATACGCAGACATGTATTTGTAAAGTCAACTTGTGAGTTTCTCCTAATTTTACCATATTTTATTAAATTCCAAAATAAATGCAGATCAGGAAATTTAATTGGCTTACTTCAATACTCAATTATCTCTCCTGAGAAGCTTTGGTGAACTTAGATTTCATCAGGAGGAAAGCAACCTTTCTGATAGCTCACAGAAGCATCCTCAGGATTTTTATTTTTTCCAACAGATATCGTAAAATTAATAGATATTGACCAATGCTTCTTTGAACAGATTTTAAGTTTCTTTTTATGCAAACATTTTAGATTAAAGCTAGAAACATAGAAATAAGGCCACGGCACTGTAAAGGTGAATTTATTTGCTTCAGTAGTATAGGTCTTGATATTGCTTTAATAATATATGAAAACACTACTAGCAAGCCAGGCATTTTTTTCAGGAAAAAAATAGTAAGTGTAATATTCAAATAGAATGGGTCTGGGTTCTAGTTGTCAAAATGCACTCTCTAGCCCTTTTTGTGACACATTAAGGAGTTCAGAAAACATTATGGAATTCTATTCTGCTTCTAGAAATTTGGTTTATTGAGTTTTATACTATCTCAACCAAAGGGACAATGCCAACAAAAATCTGAACTTCTCAGAATTCCTTTTAAGTTTGTCACCATAACTTATTATTTCCAGCAAAAGTGGAAACTGGATTACTACTCTGACTTGAAAAGACCATAAATACTCCTCTAGCAAGCCAATTCATATTTTTTGCTAAGCTTTATGTTATGTCAGTAATTCTGATGCCTAGACTGCTCAGGAGTTGTTCATGACTATGATCAGCTTACAAAGGGCCAAGGCCTTTCCTGCTCCCCACCACCAAATTGACTCAGGGTGAGTAAGAAGTTGAGAGAGGACACAGATGTGACAGCTGACCCCAACTGACCAAGGGGATATTCCATACCATATGAGGACAAGCTCAGTACTAAAAAGTTGTGGGAAGAAAAAAAGCAGGTTATAGTCAGTCAGAGTAATGGTATTTGTCTTCCTAAATTGCGGTTATGTGTGGTGATGCCTTGCTTCCTTTAAGAAGGCTTACCACCTATTAGACCATGAGAAGTGGTAAATAAATTCCTTGTTTTGCTTTGCTTGTATGCACAGCTTTTGCTTTCCCTATTTGATTGTCTGTATCCCAACCAATGAACTTTGTAACTTCTATTCTTCTGAGTCTCTCCCACATCCCCCTAGAGGTAGGTGAGTAAATGACTGCATAGGGCTTAGTTGCTTGCTGGAGTGATAGAGATACTGACTGATGATCTCAAGTTTTCCTACACAACATGTAATGCAAAATCAGAGATACCGTGTTCTCTAAAATTATTTCTATATAAATTCAAAACTTGAATCTCTTTGCCAACATATATTCTTCCTAGGTTCAGGTGGTATTTTGTTTCTCAAAATAGCATTTGCTTTATTTTAAATAGATCTTGAGAACACTGCTGTAGGGAATAAGGATTTCGAGCTTGAGAATTTTGTAGCATGAGGATCAGCCCTGTTAGTCTTCACTTCAATAAGACACATTGCCTTTGTCAGAGAACATCTAAAGCAGGCAATTTGCAATAACAAAAAATTTATATTAATGTTGTTTCTACTGCCTAAACCTCTAGTTACATTACATAGGCTTCATTATTTTTAATAGAGTAAAAATAAATTAATATGGATACTGAATCTAATTTAATGAGTGAGTAAAATTTAAATATCTGTGATAAAATATTGGGATTATTCCTTTATTTTTTGAGATAAAGGCAAGAGAAAATTCTGTGCGTCTCAAACGAATGTCTATAGATGTATGAAATTAACATGTCTGATCATGTTTTGTTTGCTTAGGCTGTGTTTTGGAAAAGTTTAGGCAATAAATACTGGTAGTACTAATGCTCATTCAATCCAGATATGCAAAGGTTTTTAAAATCTATGTAATCTAGTAATATTTTAAATCTGTGACTTGAAAAGTGATCACAAAAATACTGATATGTTAGAACTGCTAAAACAAAACCTTTTGTAATAAAGGGAAAAAAAGTGGTCCAGTGCATCACGGCAAACGCCAGAGACATCACGAGCACTAGAAGAAGCCAGATCCCAGTTTTTCATTGCAAGCACTGATCATTTCAAACACTGATAAAAGCCACTCTCGGCAAGTTCTGCTTTGCACAAACTAGTTAGACAGTTAGATAGTTTCTGTTGAGTCTAGAAACTTTCAGAAATCACTCTTTACAATAGATGTCCAATGTTAGAAATAAGAAAGAAAAAACAAACCAATGATGAGCAAATTAAAAGGAATTCAGAGATTTTTCTCATTTTTTCTGTCTACAGCAATTACTCTAGCAGAAATGTATTTATGAGCAACTTGCAGAAACGCAGAGAAAAGGACAACATGGATTTAACTTGCTGCATGGTTTTACAAATTATACTGTAAGTACAAATAAGGCTTTCCAGAGCAATATATTAATTGGATCCTTTCTAGATTCCTGGAGTGGTTGAGGAAAAAAAACTATCTGTTTTTAAAAAATATCCAATTCTTACAGTTCAATCGACCAAAAACATCCAGCAAAAACGCTTTGAAGAATTTATGATAAAGTGGAAGACATCCTTAAGTTATGTAGGGAAGAATATTTAACAAGAAGAAAAAAGTTAGGTATGAATATTGGCTGTTTCCAAGCAATACATTCTGTCAACGTGGATACTAGGCAACCTTTACTGGCATTTGTTTCCTGCATTGACACATATATGAATGTATGTATCAACTAATCAATTAGTATGGGGAAAAAAAAGAAACTAACAACTTACAGAAGCCGACAGTAGTGCAGACTGGATTCGCAATTAGAATATAACAGTTATATATGAAGTGCACTGATGATTGCAGATAGAATATTCATTTGCAGAAAGGTTAATGCTTGAGAGTGATTAGAGATAGAAGCAAAGATAATTGGTTAAGACATTAGAGAAACAGCAGAAAAATCACTATGAAGTATAAAAGAAAACAAAAAAATTTCCTAAAATAGGAGATCACACCCAAATCTTCTTAAACATCTTTTGTTTAAAACATATTGCACTAGGAGTTTTAGGAATACTAAATCAGAAAGAAAAACATCTATACTCAACAGCCAAAAAATGTCATCACACCTACACATATCTATAGGCCTTATAATCTTTAACATCATGGGATGTGCCTTTTTTTTACTTAGATAAGATACACTGTGGAAATTTATTTTATTAATTGATCCAAAATAAATGTAAGAATGTAACACAGATATTCTTTTTACAATTCTCTCCAAAGAATGGTTCTCCTTCTACTATCTACCTTTTACCTTCTAGCATCTACTACCTACCATCAAGACTTACCACACTGTGCTTATGAAAGACAAACTTAGCACCCTTGCCTCAAAAAACAACAAACAAAACAAAATACAAAACCAAAACCCCAACAAAACAAAACCAAAAACAAATAAAAACAACAAACAAACAAACAAAACCACCAAGAAAACTACACACTGGTAGTGTTAATAGTTCCCACCCAATTTTTTCCAGGGTTGTAACTCTAAGTTGAATTTCCCTGTCAGAGAATTTCAATAATCAAATCATTCATAAAATTACCACAAAATTTCATCTAGAACATCGCTGTTATTTATATGGGTTTTTTTGTTTGTATCATAATAGGCCCCTCAGAAAATAAGATCTCAAGTGATTTTCTTTCACTGGAAAGAACAGGTTCAACTATATATGTTGAACAGCAAAAGACATTAACTAGAAGACAATGTTTACTGAAACAAGTTCTGGTGCCCACATTTTCAAGACCTTGTGTTAGAATATTATTTTGTTATTTTTACTCATTAGTCATTCCCCACGAAGGCCATGATTCTTGGTATCTAAAAGCAGCTGCTATTTTTAAAATCTTAGAGATTTAGATATTTCAATGGTTTCTGAAGCAGACAATATACTGATGACTGTCTGCAGCCCAAGAAGGCTCCAGAAAGTTTGAAACTGAGTCAGAAGAATCACACCTGGGATAGGCAACATGAGACTTTATCGGTAAAAGAACTTCAGAAAACTTGAATGAATTGTAATCATTCTAGTTTGCTTGAACAAAGATGTATATAGAAAAATTACCGAAGTTCCAACTAACATTTTGAAATGTAATACATTCAAACCTGGGATACAGCAACTCATAGTGCTAGAAACAAATTTTTAGCAAATTCAGGAAAAGAATACAGTAAAATACAAACCAGTCAATTCCAATTGAGCTATTTCAGTCGTGCAACCATATAATAAATCCAGCTTAATTTGATTTTTAGAGTTTGCTTACAATTAGTACTTGGTACTGACAGAAACACAATTTCAAGTTCTTTAGGCAAGAGACTATCTTTTCACATTTTTCTTAATGTGCAGGACAAAAAGATTGAGATTCAGGACAAATGCAACTTCAGGAGCAGCAGCAGACAAAGCCTACTTGTGAATCAGCTTGACATTTGCTCTAGACAGCTTTGAAATACAGCATTACTGTTTAACTTCAGGCCACCCAATTAGACACATAGTAAGTATTTACAGAGAGCCTCTGGTGGCATTATATCTTGTTCAGAGCAGATAAATTTCAGGTATTTCTGCATCAAATTTGCCAACGAAATAGTTTTGCAGTCTTCAGAGTGATAGAGACAAGGGAAAAGAATAGAAAAGCCCCTTCCCAGCCAGTTTCTCCAGTCTTGCTCTCAATTACTTTGGCATGTCAGTGTCAAATGTGCCAACTACACTTTTATTAGTCAACAAATCCTCAATCCACAAAGGTATTTTGGCAAGTTTGGCATTATGAAGAGTTAGCGATTGCTTCACCTTATGGAGCTGTAAGTGTTAAAGTTACTCTTGCCAACCTTTCCTAAACTGAATATGACAGTTTTGATTTTTTATATGAAATATAATACAACACCACATCAAACAGCTGGATAAGCTAGAGCTTTAACTGCTTACAAGGTTTTGTGAAATATTAAATCAGAAATTTGTTTACAATATAAACTATATTCTGTTCAGCTGCAGTCAAAAAATCGTCAAGCTTGAATAGATCTCATTTTTAAAAATAAATATATACTTGTGTGTGCAAGATTGTATATGTGTATACAAATTTACAATATATAGAGGAGAGGCAGTATTGCACGTATACGCTTGCGTATGTATATACTACCTCTCACATACATGTGCAAAGAACATTTTCCACATATCCTGTTGCCAGATCCTAGGGAGAAGAGATCAGTGAACTCCTTTCCACTTCCTCTCCATAGGAAGCTCTAGAAAATAATGAGATCACTCTTCAGCCTACTTTTCTCCAAACTAGACAAACCCAATGTCCTCAGCCACTTGGTATCCATCTGCTGAGCATCTGAAAAAGATGGATCTTTTCCAAGCAGAGCAGAAGAATTGCCAGTGCTAAGGCTGGATCCGGAAGAGCAAGAGGAAAATCTGTACTCCAGGTCTGCAGCATAGTTGTCTTTCCCTGACTGCTCACCAGCCAGGCAGCCCCACCACAAATGCTGCTGATGTTCCTCCCCAGGGGCAGGACTTTAAACTTCTCCTTGAACTACTTGGTGCTCAGGCTTCTGTAAGGATTACATGGAGAACAGCGCATAGTCACAACTTCAGGCAGGAGAAGGGAATTGACTCCTGCCACACCTAAGCTGCACCAGGCAGCACAGGCTGGTAAGAGAAGAAAGATCCAGGATGTGGAGGCAGAGGATGAAGTAAGGAGGTCATGAGAAACCTGAGGTGATGAGTGGTGGGGTTGGGGATTCCCCCCC
>VXBA01003738.1:0-45866 GCA_013399895.1 Serilophus lunatus | reverse complement strand
CCCCCCCCCCCCCAGCTTAAAACATCTGCCCTGGGGCCAGCTGCAGACTCAGGCCTGGAAATGGTCAGCACTTGCCTTCAATAGGGGGACTACAAGACAGCCATGGCACATGTAGAAGGATCCCTTGGCATAAGCATCCCACCCCACTCATCAAAAAAAGAAAATAAATGGGTGAGGACAGCAACACCCCATGCCCTTTTCATAACATTGAGACGTTTCGTGTAGTTTTCATGTATTTATATTATTTGTGTAGTTGAATCTGATGCTGTCCAAGGGGAAAGCAGCACACACGGGAGGCTGCCTTGAGAAAACGCAAGATCACATAAAGGGCACGTAAAAGGCCAAAGCACAGAAGTCCTGTGCTCTTCCAGCTTCTGTCATTGCTGAGAGAAGCACGGCTGTTCTTTGTTGGGTCCCTAGGCCAGGCAGTGTCATTGCAGCAGCATCAGAGCCCAGGCAGTGCCGGCGGAGAAACCACACGATGACAGGAGTTGTAGTATCTCCCCTCTTTGGGTTCCCCCTGGGCTTCCTCTCACTGTCCTTCTTTTCTAGAGGCTCCTAGACCAGGGACTAGGACCATACACAAGGCGGCTTTCCCTCCTTCCCTTGCTGCTCTAGCCTACCAGCCTGCTTGGAGGAGCAGTTTGTTATTTTTCTTTTTTTGCGAACAATGTTGGGTTGTTGCCTTTGCTTTGGTTTGTGTATTTGGTTAGTGCCTTAGTGTGGCTCTACAGTTCTTATCGGCTCTAGATAAATAAACTGTCTGCTGTTGTATCTCTATTAAGTCCCTCGTCGTCGTTTCACCCCCTAGCATCCAAACCAGGACATTCCCATTCAGAGTATTGTTGCTCTGTTTATTTAAATCTATCTAAGCTAAATAAAGGTCTTTTTGGTCAAGTTGGCCCAGTTTATAACAGGTTAGGGTAAGTTGCATATTAAGTAAAAACCTATTGGCTATAATAATGTCATAGGAGTGCTCTGATCCCAGTGACTTGATATATTTTCAATTACTCATGTAAGAGTTTTGACCACCTGGAATAGATTTTCTGGAGAAGTTGTCACTGAAGGTGTTCAGGCTGGACAGGACTTTGAGCAATCCGGTTTTCTGACAAGTGTCATGAGCTATCACTACAGTGGTTGGGCCCTTGCAAACTAATCCGTGATTCCGTGATTCTACAAAAACAACCCTTGAGAAAGACATTTGAAGTTCAAAAACTCTGATACAAATAATTTGCCTGTCAGTTAGGGAAACTGCAAAAATCCATACTATTCCAAGTTTCTCTTCTTTTTCCACTTCTCTCCAACATGAAATTTGTCACCTTAAAGAAAGATATTCAAAATCTAACTGGTCAAAAAGGTCAGAGCTATCTAGGCAGCATATTCTAGACTGTGCCACAAGGAGAAACACATTTTGCCTAAATGCCAAGCTTGCAAAGCTTCTCTGCATCCCTAAGGGAATTTGTTTCTTTTCATTCCTTCAGGCTTAGCAGGCAGGATATGCTGTCTCAGCTGTGAAGGCACCACATGCCACTTGTGCCACTTGGAAGAGTGGCAGCTAAAAATCATCCTCCCACTGAGCAGGGTTCGATACAAACTGCCTAGCAAACTCAGCCTGCCACAGTAAATAAACATAGGTCACTTGGTCAGCTTACTTTTAAGGACTTCTTGTTTATTGAGGAAGAGGGCATACATTAAGGAAAAGAAAGAGGCTGACTAATGCTTTGCACAGTTTCCCCTTCTACAAAGAAGAGTGGTATACCTTTATCCCAATACTACATCATGGAAGGCCCACTTGTATCATAGGAGGCAATTATTCTAAGATTCCAACTATAATAATCATATAAAAGGTACATACAGGGTAATTAAAATCCATATTCCTCTTGTTTCATGAAAAATGTCACTAGTGCTAGAAAATTTTACATAGAAACATAATTTTTTACTGAACATCTACTCCCTCTTCTAACCTTGGCCACGGGTACCTAGCATGATCTTCATATTCACCTCGTAAATATTTACGTGACCCACAAAAATGTTTCTAGATTCACTCTCAATTCCATTAGCATCTTAGAATACATTTTACAAAACATCTTAAACCATATAGTGCCCTGTAGCCTAGTGGCTAGCAGTGTAAATTCTTGTCAACAATTAAAAAGTCAGATAAAAGATAATTTTTTGATGCAGCTATGCCTGTCATCGGAAAAGCATAAAGAGTTTTGTCCAGAAGGTTTCTTTGAAAACATTTTGACAGTCATGATCTCACTTAACTGATGCCCAGACTCATATATTATACTTCAGCTTCATCAGTGGAGAATCTGACCAATCATAATATGGAAATTCTTGCAAGGAGTGAGGGAGAAAGGACAGTAATGAAATAGTACACCTTTATGTTTTTTAAAAATACGGATAACTGGCGCAACTCCTAGCATGCCTGTAAAAAGCTGACCGACTTCCTTGGCTTCAGATCTGCAGAGTCATTTTGTGGACCCTGAAATATAGTATTGCTTTTATAGCACTAGAATATAAATAAGTGTGCATCATCACAGACAACAGTTTTTCTTCCAAACTGCTGCCAAGAAACTAGGTAAAACAAATGCTTTCGAGGCAGTCTATCACAAATCAAACACTTATATTTAAAAAAAAAAAATTTACATTATAATTAAGTGAATTAACAGAGCGCTGTAGAAGCAAATGGTGAAGGAAAGGCTGTGGAAGCTAAATTTCAGACTGTCCCAGTATCTTAAAGAGAGATCAGGATGTTAAATATATAGCAATCAGCTATTGTTTTATACTGCTGCAGCACTGCTGGACACAATCTGGCTGTTGTGCACTTCATTTTTAAGAATTTTCCCCTTTTTTTTTTAGTTGCTAGAGTTCAAGCAAAACATAGGTAAACTAAAAACTTAAATAGTTCATTTACCAGTATTTTTTCTTAATTCATAGCAATCACACCAAAACAAAAGCAAATCACATAAAAAAAATTATTTGACTTTAATATCCACAAAGTGCCTATTCACACCTCATAAGTAGGATGGAAAGATTAAGGGTAGCCTGTCGAATAACTAATAAACACTGCAATCACCCTGTTTAACACTCTTTTTAGAAGACATATTCTAGACGAGCTCAAAATTAGTGAAACACTAGCTAGTAACTACATTAACATGCCCTTCTAGTCTTGGATTTTTAATACTATTTCAGGCCATTGCTATATTCCTGCATATTTTACTGGGATATCAAGGGTGCATTTTCTCTTCTGTACAACCTGTCAATTTCATCTTAAGATTTTTTTTTGTTTCTGCTGTGAATATCCTCCACAGCTTCAGTTCAGTACTATCTGTTATATAGTTTAGCACTCCCAAACAACTGCTTTTTCCTTCAATACAGTAACCATTTAGAGTCATAAATCCCCTACTGTTTTGATGTAATTTGGAAAGCAACATATAATCACAAATTTCATCTACTGTTTCTCTACTATTTTACTTACTTTTATCCATTCATTTTTATTAGCATTTTGAGCCAAAGCATGCTAGAGTTGGTTTCTTCCTGCTGATTTGAAAGTGAAAAAACACAAAGAGACAAGGAAAGAGATATGGGTAAATGCCAATGATGAAGTAGCAACTTGTTTGAAGACAACCGAGTGAAGACGATAGGAAAATTAATTTTTTTTAATGTTCTTTGAAACAATGTTTCAAACGTTTTTGATACTCGTTTGCTAGGTCTAAATAGAAATTATCTGTTTCAAAAAGTATCTGTTTCAGAAATGTCTTTGGAGTTTGAAAAAAACTTTACATAATCTTCTAGAATATTCTAAATTGAAAAAACAAGGCATAGTCACATTTTCAAAATGCTTCCAAAAGCATATTATGGTTCTGCATAAAAGCAGTACTAAGCCTTGTGGAACCAAAGCCTCAGAAGCTGAGACAGAATGTAAGTTATATCTAAACGAGAATTTGCACCAGAAATATCCAACAGAGGTAACACACAGCTCCATATGATAAGCAAGGTAAAAGGGCTTGTAAAATTAAAACAGACTGTGAAAGGACTGGTTCCACTATCCAAGTTAACTTTGCTAACTCATGGTTTTTTCACATTCTGCAGTGCAATGCATCCACAAAGTAAGTACTTGGGAGTTTTGCTCAGTTTCCATTAGTACCCAAAGCATATCTTAGCTTTGTAACTGTGTGCACAGTGAGTCTCTCCTGTTCCACAGTTCAGCATCACAGAGCACAAATACTCACTAAACTAGACTGCACTCCTGTTTAATTAGGAGTGTTGCCAGCACTGAGCACTTCAAATATCTCTCATACAAATAAAATTTAATTTTCTTTAGTTTGCGTATTTATGCAAGTAATTATTAAAGGAAAAATTAAATTAAAATTGACTCCAGCTCTGCTAAAAATATATATGGTTTCCCACCTGTTTTGTAAATTCCTGACTGAAAATGCACTGTGTATTTTTTATTACAAAAAGAGAACAGCATAGCAATATTAGGAATTAATGCATTGTTTGTGGAGATATGAGTGTCGAAGATGACCTTGTTCACTTGAAAATTAGCAGAACTGTGATTATAGTCCAACAAAATTACTTACAAAAGCCAACAGTAGTCAGGTGCATTTGGATACAACATACACAAGATTATAATAACACAATGTACATCGGGATGGGTTTTTAATTATTTTTTTTTATGGTTTTCATAGAGGAATGCAGTTTGACTAAAAAATCCAACTAAATAAAACTCCTGGAATCGCTGCATAGTTACTGAAAACTACAATAAGATGAGACATCTCGTACGAGATGAGAAATAAAATCTCTGAAATGATTGCTCTAGAATTTCCCAGTTGTCATGGTGCAGAAACAGGAAGACATTCTTTTTCATTATTCATTTTCTGGGTGTTTGGTTTATGGCTTGGTTATTTCATTGGTTGGTTGGTTCATATGTACACAATTAAGAGTTTTTTATCTAATCATGATCTGGGCCATGTCACTTACAGGTTGGTAAGTCTGTACAAGACTCATAGACTTACAGGATCACATAATGATTTAGGTTGGCAAGAACCTTATATATTACCTAGTTCCAACCGCTGTGCATGAGCAGAGACACCTCCTCCTAGAACAGGTTGCTTAAAGCCCCGTCCAGTCTAACCTTGAACACTTACAGGGACCAGGAGCCCTATGCTTCTCTGGACAGTCTGTTCCAGTGCCACACCACCCCCACAGTAAAGAATTTCTTTCTAATAGCTAATCTAAACCTACACTCTTTCAGTACAAAACCATTATCCTTCATCCTAGACTTCTGACAGAGAGCCTTTCCCCATTTTTCTTGTAGGCCTCCATTATGTATTGGAAGGCTACTGGAAGGTATCTCCCTGAAACCTCAATAGGAATCTGAATACCATAGCTCAAACTTTTTAAAGTTAATCATTCAGTATTAATTAAATAGAATTTCCAGAAACATGCATGTATTTCATGTTTCACAGAAGTACTAAAAACTAAGTGCTCAGATATCATGACTTTTCAAAAAGTCTCCCTTCAGCAGTGAGTTTTTATAAAGCTTCAGGACTTAACAGTTCATCATTTAACTTAAAGAAATCAGATTGCTATTTCATGCTTTTGAAATAAGTTGCAGCCTAGTCCTCTTGGCCAATTTCATAGTCATTTGTGATCCTTAACATTGCTTGCTCTTTATCTTTCACTTCTTGTTGCATGGCAGTAACATGCATCCAGTGTTGCTTCAGAAGTTCTTCCTTCTCAGATCATGAATAAAATGTTTTCTCTGAGAGCAAATATTTCTTGTTTAATATTCTGATATTCCTATTAAATGAAAGCACAGCAAGAGATAACAGAGAAATAAGAAAATGTATGTGATAATCAACAAAAACCAAATTCTCCTTGATGACTGCAGTCAAAAGCATATGAGAATGAATATGAGGCAGGGATGGAATTATAAAGAAGATATTTTTGGTCTTCTGTATGCAAAGAATGAACCCTTTTAGTTTCTGTGTTCTGCCATCTTAATTATTTCATAACCCATTAAGATTTGTCTGGTTCAGTGCAAAGTATCTAAAAATGCATTTTACTTTCGCCACGGTGCCAGAAATAAACACGAGATGCTTAAGCTCTATGGCTTTGTAACTACATTTATGCCATAAGTTTTTTGTACATGTATTACACCTCCTAAGCAAAGCCTAAACAGGGACTATACCACATGTCATCTTAGAGCAGGTAACAAACTTGTTACCTGTAAAGCTTCCCTGGAACATAGGAGGTTCTCATAGCGTATGAAAGCCCATTTAAAGCAAAGAATATATTAAAGTAAGTTCATATTTATCTGAAGTTGAATATGTCTTTTAATCTCTTTATAAATTGAAAGAGTTACGTTTTAGTTGCTGGTTCTCCCTGACAACAGAAGTCACAAGCACACTTACATGAATTCAAAACTGGTATACATAGAATCCTGTACAAAATAAAGCAAATCATCACACTGATAAAGCACCAGTCTCATTATTGCATTGATACAGAACATAGCAGCTGGCTGCATGATGGATAAAATTGTATAGAAGATTTTGAAGAACATATGGAAAAAATAAACAAACAAACAAAACCCCAAACCAAAACAAACCAATTTAAGTTAAACTGTGATTATATTTAACATTGAAAAGCATTAATTTCCTTCTTTAATTTCTTTTTTTACCAAGTCAAAAAAAAATGGAAATGTTTTCTAAAATGACAGCCCACCTACAGAGTAACCAATTCATGTTATGGATTAATTCTGTTAGAGAAAAAGTGATAATTAAAACAGAAAACATTTCTTTTGTGCCAGCTTCAGAATAAATGTAGACTGTTCTCTCATGTGTCTTTGGTTAGTCTTTTGAAAGCAGAAAAAGTAGGGAGAAAAAATCATCTCACTAATTGCGAAGAAGTCTTTCTGCTCAATTAAAATTTAAACTAAGTGGAATAATTGTACATATGGCATGCATAATAACAACAGCAATAACATCCTGTTCAATTCACTGTAATGGAAATCTCTGGCTGCTAATGGTATATAACAACTTCAAATTAAAGGAATTGAATGAAATAACAGGTAAAAAATATGGTCCCTTAAGAAGCTTTATGCAAACAAAAAATCAGTACTTGACAGAACATCAGAAAATAAGTTTGTGACTATAAGATGCAAGAAGGTTTAGCAAAGGACGACCTTCATTGCACAGACCTTAGGTTCCTAGTGTATGCAATAACTGCTCCCAACAGAGGGAGTGCAAGTTCCAGTTGCAACAGTGCCAGATTTCTAAGCTTCATGAATTCAAGACCCAAACACAGTGGAAAAGAACTACAAATTTGGACTCACAGGTTATATTGAATGTCATGAGCATTATGATTAAAAGACATATAATACAAAAGAGCTCTTTATGAGAATTCTTTTTATGAAAAGGGCTCTTCACGACATCAAACATTATTGTGATTCTTCCTGACTGGCTAGTAAAAATTCTGTAATTTTTCCACAGATTTATATTATTATTGTTGTTGTTGTTGTTGTTATTGTTATTGTTGTTATTGTTGTTATTATATTTGAAACATCAGTACCTATATCAAAATTCTGAGCAAATTTTGCAAATGTAGACAGTCCACTTGCCAACAAAAAGGTCTCGGTTCCTCATCAATTAGAATGCTATGAAATTATATTCACTACAAAATTAATGGATATCATCAATGGACATCTCATTCCTCAGTATCTGGTTACCTGGCTAGTGTGAATCATGTATTCTATGCCTTTAGGCCTGAGCACTTACATTTTCTCGCTTGATGTCCATTGTCTCTAATTTCTTTAGGCCTTAGCTAATATAGGTTCTAGAAAAAGCAGATAATCTTTGTCTTTGAAACCAGGTTTCAAATTATTTACTACCTACTTAATTTCAATTTTTAATAGAAAAAAAAATCATCTAAGGTACCAAGACACTATCCTCTCCACAAGAAAATGACAAATTTTATCATAAATTGTTTTTAATCAGTGTTAGATGAGTAGTGAAAACTTTCAGTTTACTATACTTAGATGATTGGGAGGGGAAAAAAACAATACAGCTTTTATTAAATAGATTTTTCCATCAGTTTTCACAATGTGATGTGCACTTCTATTCACATCAAAACTGAAGACTCCAGCTTCCATAAAATGATTTTATTAAAACTTGTAGATAGCTAGCATCCAACCTGTAATTTTTTGGTCTCACAGATTCCTCTTTTTCTTATTGATTATTTAATTCTAATTCTATATATACATAGCTTGCTCTAAACTTAACTTCATACCCAATTGTTTTTATTCTTATTACTTTTTCGGTTTTAATTTGGTTTGAGTTTTTTTTGTTTGAGACCTTTGATATAAAAAACAGGTGTAAATCCACAACATGGTCTTCTAGAACAGAGGTCTGAAGGGAGAGAGAAAGGAAAGGAATAGAGAAAACTGCACACTAATACATCAGTCAGTCAGTTTTAATTGATTAGGTTACTGTCAAGTCTACTTCTTGTTTCTCTTCTGAGATAGTGATTGCTTCTTGAAGATAAGGTGCACTTGAATTTCTGAGGCAAAGAAAGACACAGTAGTCATGGAAACAAAAAGTTCTGTCCTAGCTTTAGGGGCATGACAGCCTGATGTTTACAGCAAGTTAACACGGAAATATCTGATAGACAGTTCATGGTTATTCAGAAATAACAGTCTAATAATTATGCAAATCAAATCTTCCTCAGTCAGAGTGCAGGGATTTGCATAATTGAAAAATAACCATACAATTATGGGTCAGTGATGACACTGCATCAAGGTGCTTGAGAGGAAATGTTTCAGTATCACTGTATTTAAACCGAAAATGAGGAGTAATTGAAAGGGAATAGCTGCAATGTGTTAAGCCTACATCTACTGAAACATGAAACCTATGAAAAATCTCATTCTATGCATCAGAATGAAACACCACTCCTCAGATGCTAAAGGTCTGCACAATTTCACTGATTGATATGGAACTTTATCAATTTCAGTAGAATAAGCCAGTGTACTATGCAATCAAGATAAAGACACAGAATCAGTAAAAGGCTTCTTAGCGAATAACAGCTTTTTTCTTTTTAGTTTCCTCTGCATCATGAAATGTAGTTTAGAATCAGTATTATTTTTGACGTAATGAAGCCCTGATCAATTCCCTACCACGTGCATACCATTTGTGCTGAAGGTGCAAATGGAGGTAGTATTGTGGTCTCGTCAGTTTGCTGCTTGTGTTGCGCACCAGCATTTACAAGACTTGTAAGGTTTGGGCTTAGTGACAGATGTTTGGGCAAAACATTTTTGACTAAAAATGGGATTAAATAATTTAGTAATATCTGGTATAATTTTTCTCCCGCTACAACGGGTAAGTGCCTGGCCTATTTAGTCTGATTTTAAATTTCACAAATACATACAAATTTCATTAAGATAAAGTAGGAAAAAACACAAGAGTCCTGCCCCACCTGTTCCAACACTATTGTTTAAAAAAGAATAAAGACATTGGTACAAGCATCATAACAGAGTACAAGCTAATTTTCAGCTAACTACTAAAAAATTGTATGATCTTCTCTGTACCTCTTCAGACCCTGAAAGTTTGCCCCTTTATTCCTGCTGATGATGTTCAGATTTACCTTTTCTTCAAGCAAGAACTTCATTAAGATTTTCCAGGTCAAATATCTTACTTTCTGAATTTGCTTCTTGCCAACCATTGTTTCCATTTCTATTTTGCCCTTCTCTGAACTTGCTCCAGCACCTCAGTATCTTTCTTGTAGTGAGGGGGCCAAAACTGAACACAAGATTTGAGGTGAGCCTCACCAGTGCCAAACACAGGGCAAGGATCATCTCCTAATCCTGCTGGACACACAATTTCTGTTATTTCTGCTGAAAATAGAAACATACATCATGACTTAGCTGCTATGCTAATTAAGAGTTGTAAATATTTTTCTTCTTTGGGTGTTACTGCCAGTTTTGCACATCTCCTTAATAAGTACACAGTGTCGCTGTCATTACCAGAATAGTGGACGAAAGGAAAGAAAACCTCCCCAGCTACAGCAATAGTAGTAATCCAGACCTTGACAGTTACTTATGGCAAAGCCAGTGAAAGTACAGCAAACATTAACAAAGGGATTTAAATCATACCTCATAAGTAATTAAAAGGGAAAGCTGGCTTTACTTTCATGGTGATTTCCTGGCTGAATTTTTAAAGACAAGCAAAATGTGCAATTGGGTTTTACTGTGTTTAAATAAGCGTATGTTGCTGAAACAGGTGGCATTATAAGATGAATTAAGAACCCCCACTTTGGTAATCAAAATTCAAAATTAAGAGGACATTATTAAAAGCACTTAAAGACATCAAGAAATTCTGGAGAGAAAATGCCTCTTTTTTAAGAGTCAGAATCTGTGTGTGAAGCCTCACACAATACTCCTCAGTTCTCACCTGCAAATATTCTTCTGTAGTTACTGTTTGTACAAAATTTGGTCTATTTGGACAAGAAGCCAGATTGTAAGCATTTGTTTTTATCAGTAGGACACTTTTTCTAGAAAGCATTCTACCAAGTAGAGTCAGAGAGTCCAATACTTCTGTAAAGCAATTGGTTCAAAATAGGCCTGTCTATATGAAAAATAAATACTGAGAAAATTTTATCTAGCTAATAACCTCTGAACTAACATTTGACAGCTGCAGTACTTAGCTAATGAAAGCATGACTTTAAGTATGAATTTGTAGGCCTTGCTTTAGTTAATAGGAATGTTTCTTAAGGTTTATAAAATAAATACTAGACCATGTACAGGCAAACATTAAGCAAACCAAATTAAACATTACAGTGTAATGCAATGTAGGGAGCCGGAGACACTTTTACAAGTGCAGTTCACGTCTCCATATATGTGCGATAGGAATGAATTGTGGGTCTCCAACCCAAAAGGAACCTTTCAGTGGGGGCTGAAATGATGCACTGAACAATTAATAATATCATATTACAATTTCTTTTGTGAGTAAGGACTACATTTTCAACAACAACAATGGCAAGAAAATAATAGATTTCTAAAGCAGCTAAAAATATGCTGAAAATATCTGTAAACTTTGCAGAAAAAAAAAAAGAGAGAGAAAAAGGACAATAGATCTGGTTGGATGGCACGGATTAAACATAGAAAATATTAATTTTTTTTTTCTTTCAAGAAAAGCAATACAATAACCTTGTGAAATTTATACAATGACATTTCAGTGTACATCCTATATGATATATAAGCTGTAGTAGTTATCAAACCGTATTCTTCTGTCTTTTTGCTGTCACATGATAACTTCCTTTCATTTAATTGGGATTAAAGGAAGAAGGAACAGGGGACTGCTTATATTTCTAAAAATAAGTCTCAGCTTTCAAGTTGAATCAGCAAGTTTCAGAAACCTCATGGAAGAAAAGTTACAATGAACAGTGCTTCAAAAATGAAAGCTGGTTTCAGTGAAGTGAGACACTCCATAAGTGTAAGAAAACACAGAAGACATCCATTTGTGAAGCAGTAGGGTCTGTAAGATAGCTTGGCTAAAAATCAGTCACAGGGTACTTACTTTATGAGTTACATTCCCTATGAACCAAAAAGGACATGGAATCTGCAGCACATTTGTACTTTATGAATTTAAAGATACTGTTCTATAGAATTGAAGGAGACAGTAGTGAGCTAGACAGAAAGCAAAATACTTGTGCAGCTCCAGAACTGTTCAAAAGTTGCATGCAATGCAATGATGATACTGTGAATTTGCACTTACTTTTTTAATTTTGTCATTTCATATAAAAATTCTGGATGAAAAGTCATAGTGTTTTCCAAACTGTTGGAAGTTTCATCTACATACCTTAAACTTACATATGGTGACAGATAATCCCTTTCAATCAATTTCATTGCTATAATTGTACTCGCTGATGTAGTCATCTGCCTTAAACAGTTCTACTACAAATTCCTGATTAAAAAGAAAAACATCTAAAACTTATGCTACTTTAACTAATTTGGACAGGCACTAAAATGCAGACAAGTGTCTAGCCTAAGGCTTGGAACTGCAAAAAAAATGAATATATATGAGTGAATGTAATGTCCTGAAAAATTCTACTATGAGTTCAAAGGTGAAAATACATCTTGAGAATACCTTTCCCTTGGAAAAATGCCACTGATTTCTGATGCATAAATTATTTGGAATCAAAGTATCACTCTAACAAAGGACAGCTTCCCTTCTAGTAAGCCTTTCTACATCTAAGGTATGACAAGGCTTTAAATTAAAATGCTAAGTATTACAATAATCTTCAGTAGCAGTAATACTGGGAAGGAAAATCTCTGTGTTCTAAAGTGTATTTATTAAACATGATTCTTAATAGTTTGATCAAAGCCTCACTAAATTAGTTGGGAAATAGGAATAATAGAAGTATTTTTATATCTCTAACACAAATCTCAGGGATAAGGTAAACAGAAATACACCTAGGATTTGTGCTGTACAACCCATGTTCAGCAGCTGTATGGGGGCATACATCTTTTCTCAAGCCAGGCAAGGAAGGGACATGAAATGCTAATGAACCAAAGGGCTGGCAGCCTGCTCTCCCCAGCCTGAGCTACTACCAATGCATGTTGCAGACCCACAACACACAGAGTCAAATAAGAGCTTTTCTTGGGTTGAAGCTGCGCTTTGTGAATGTGTGGAGTGGCTAAGGACAGTCAGCTAGCCTCCCACAGGGAAAGGGACGGGTCAAAGTTTAGAGTAAGACTGGAGAGAAGTGGTTGGAGGCTGCTACCTGTCTTCCACACACAGAATCATGGAAAATGCTGAGTTGGAAAGGACTCCCAAGGATCATGGAGTCCAACTTGTCACTCTGCACAGGACAGCCCCAAGAATCACACCATGTGCTTGAGAGCATTGTCCAAACATTTCTTCAACTCCATCAGGCTTGGTGCCATGATCGTTTCCCCAGGGAAGTGCCCAACCACCCTCTGGGTGAAGAACCTTTTTCTAATATCCAACCTAAACCTCCCCTGACACAACTTCAGGCCATTCCCTCAGTTTCTCTCACTGGTGACCACAAAGAAGAAATCAGAGCCTGCCCCTACTCTTCCACTCACAAGGAAGTTGTAACTTCCAAAGAAGTTGCAAAGAAGTCTCCCCTCAATCTCCTCCAGGCTGAACAGACTAAGTGACCTCAGCCACTCCTCACACAGCTTCCACTTAGGGCCTTTCACCACCTTCATTGCCCTCTTTTAGACACTCTCTAAGAGCTTTATAACTTTCTCATATTGCAGTGACCAAAAGTGCACCCAGTATTTAAGGTGAGGTCACCCCAGTGCAGAGCAGAGCAGGGTAATCCCCTCCCTCGACCGGCTGGTGTTGCTTTGCCTGGTGTCACCCAGGACACAGCTGGCCATCCTGGCTGCCAGGGCACTGCTGACTAATATTCAACTTGCCATTGACCAGGACCCTTTCCATGGCATTGCTTTCCAGCACCTCATTCCTCAGTCTGTATGTATATCCGGGGTTCCCCTATCCCAGATGCAGAATCCACCACTTTTTCTTGTTGAACTTTGTAGGCAGCTGTGAGTGGTCTCTTAAAACAGGGACTAGTCAATTTGGCGATGTGGGATAACGGACCCTCTGAGACACAGCCACCCACAAGATATATAGGCCTTGTGTGTATGCTGCTGATGACCAGAGGATCCAGGAAAGAAGGACTTATACAATATTATACAGTGGACAAATTAAGCCCCAAAGTGGAGTCTCTAATGGAGTCTGTCTTTATTGCAAGTTCATGTACCTTTATAGTGCAAGGATTTTTTAGGTTAACATAGCCAATTAGACAAAAGGAGTAACAGTCACATGTCATTATCCCAGAGCCACAAGAAAGTCACGAGATGTTATTTAGACTCCTAAGACATTGCATCACAGTCTGGACATTCCCTATTAATAATTTAATAATGCCACAGAACTTCATATGGTTGGTGATTGCCCAGCCCTCCAATCTGTCAAGGCCTTTCTCCAGGGCCTCTCTGCCTTTGAGAGAGTCAACACCTTGATGCCTTCAGAAGTAAATGACCAAACTAATTTTGAGTATTAAAAGACAAGAAGTACTCTTTATTATGGCACCAGGTGCCCAGGAATAATTTCCAAGTGGAGTACACCAAATTACATAGGTTTCACAGTTTTATATTATTATCTAGTTTTCATCATCTGTTACACCACCTTTCCCAACCATTCCTTCTACTGTGTCACTGTGGTGGTTTGAACTACTATATTACTAGGGGCATGCAAGAGTGACAAAAGACTGAATAGAATTTAACAGCAACTGACAGATTTATTGTCCAGGGTTCGAGTAGAAACTTTATGGGATTTCGAGATAAATTACACACCGTAACATTCGATAATGTCATGCAAAAGCAAAAAAAAATAAACTGCTCTTTGAAGCTAGCTGGCCAGCTGAGAAGCAGGGGAAGGAAGGGAAGCCGCCTCTATGATGGTACACTCTCGGCTTTCAAAGTCTCTTGCAAGACAGAAATGGTGAGAAACACTCCCCTCAGGGACAGTCACAGAGAAGTTATCACTTGAGGTTTGGCTGGCTTGGATCTGATGTCTGTTTGTGCTGATGGAGGTGAGTGGAAGCAGGCTGCGTGGTCTGGGAACTAGGAGGAGAGGGGCCGTGCTGTTCTCAGCTCGAGAGAAAGCTGAAGAACGAGAGGACTTTTGTGTTGCAGCTTTTATGCTTTGGAAGTTTCGTGCGCATTTGGTAGGGTTTTTTTGGTTAGGTTGTTTTTTGATTGGCTGGCGGCGTTGGGTTCTGCTTCTCTTTCGGGATTTTCACTTTAGGCAAAATGGCAGTTCCCGTTAAAATGCTATGTGCTCAAGGCTGAAGGGCCGGCAGCCGCTGCCAGCTGCAGGGTCGCTGGGGTTACTCGCGGAGCACTTGCTGCTTGCAGGGACTTCTAAGAGGGGTCTTTGGGGTTAGTGGCACTACTTGCAGGCTAGCTGGAGTGGCTGCCATGGCGGCGCTCGCTCTAGCTGCTTCAGAAGAGGCTGCTGTTCTTGCTGGGGGTGGGGCTTTGCTTACCACGGCTATCAGCATGGCTGTGGGGCTACTTGTTGCTTTTGGGCACAGTTTCTTTGCTGTTAGTATGGTTGCCGGGTTCTGGGAATTTTAGGAGGGGGAACTAGGGGCTGCTGGGGGCTGGAAGAATTTCTGACACTCTCTCCTTTTTACTCTTGGAGTGGCAGCACTTCTTCTACTTTCACTACTGGGGGCCAACGAGGTGGGACTCTGCTCTCCGGGGCCAGGGAGCAGACACAGGCAGCTCCCAGCCCCACCTGGCTGGGAGAGTTAGGGCAGAGCAGAGGCCACCCCAGTCTCCACTTGGCCTGGGAAAACTGCGGGGAGACAGCCGAGAGCAGCCCCTGCCTCCTTCTCTGGCTTTGGGAGAGACTGGGCAGGAGCAGGGGGCTCTTGGTCTCTACTTTGCCAGAGGACAACTCTGGCTCTAGCACGGGCCGGACCCGGCAGGGCACAGCTGGGGAGAGCTTCTGCTTCGGCACACAGAGAGCAAAGGTGGAGGAGGAAGCTCTGCAGATTTTTTAGACTTTCTTCAGTCTTTCTTTCAGGTTTTCTAAAAAAAAAAAAGTTTTACGAACAGGGCAAGCAAGCAAACAATGCAAACACCCTCTCATCCCCCAAAAACCCCCCACCACAAACCCATAACAGTCACCCTCACCACAATACCAACACATCTCCTGTTTTGGGGTTGGTTGTCTCAGAAGGATGCCTATCTTCATTCTGTCTTTCTCTCCTAACCTCTGGTTCTTGGCACAGTACCACATCCTCTGGAACAGTTTCAAGACTTTTTGAACCAGCTTTGACTACTGTTACTGGATGTTGTATATTCTTCAGTCCAGCTTGTCAGACAGAGGAGCCCTTTACCTCACAAACATTCCTTTCCATGGAAAACTCCTAGCAAAGGTGAAAAACTACATTTTAGAAAACTAGAAAGCTATATAATATGTTTTACAGCTACATGCTTCTCACAGTTTTGTATCATCTAAAAATTTGTTCAGCATCTCTTCAAATCCTACATCCAAGTCATTTTTGAAGATGTTGAAGAGTACAAGGCTTAAGATAGAGCTCTGCAGAACCCCACTAGTGACAGGTCACCAGTGTGATGCCACCCCACTCGTAATTATCCTCTATGCTCAGCCCATGAGCCAATTGTTCATCCATCATATAATGTGTTCATTCAGCTGTGTGATGGACATTACATCAACTGGCTTCCCTTGGTCAGCTAAGTGGATCACCTTGTTATATAAGAAAATTAGGTTTAAAAAGCAGGACTTTCCTCTCATGAGGTTATGCTGGCTGTGACTGATGGCAGTATTGGCTTTCAGGTGTTTTTCGATACCTTAGAATAATCTTCTTCATAACTTTTCCAGGCACTGATGTGTAACTGACAGGCCTGTAGTTTCCGAGGTCCTCCTTCTTACCTTTCTTGAAAATTCGGACAACATTCACTGTCTTCCAGTATCTGTCACCTTCAGCTTCTTGAGCCTCTTTGTTCACATCACTTGTGGTGCTAAATATGTCACATTTGGGAATCTCAACCATTCCAGAAAGTAAGTCTGTCCTGCACTTAGCTGCCAATTCCTCAACACTCCACTGTTAGGCAAAAAACGAGAGAGTACCTAGTTCATTTTTCACCACAGAAGTCATTCAGGTACACCAGTTTTCTCACTGCCTGCCCGTACAGACAGCCTCTGTGGTCTTACATGACCCCTAAAAACTGGGAGAACAGTCCTGAGCTTGCCCTTAGCACTTCTCACTCTGCGTCAGTATGTGTGACATGGCTACATTAGTAAATTTCCTATCCACATTACAAAAGACAGAAGAACTAGTTTAAGCTATGACAATTTCTACCAAGAGGTAGCTGTGCTTTCTATGTGCAAATACAGCCTCTTTAAAATGAAAATTTCTTTCCCACAAACAAAGGACCACGGGGATTCAGAATAAATTATTTTCCAGCTTCCCAGACTGCAGTAATTTTTAATATATAGATTTGTTGAAAGGTAGGTAGCTAGCTAATTTGTTTCTTGAAGTGGCACAAAGAAGGAGTGACTAAGTTTTCTGGGCTAAACTCTTCTTGAAACCTCAGAAAGCAAAACACATACAAGCTTAGAGGCACGGGGCATTTTTTATAGACCACTGATAAGTGGTAAGTTAATAAAAAAGTTACATGCTGAATGTAGAGTTTAAACTACCAGGATTAGAGCAGATGGTATATAGCCTTTTTTACATGAAAGAGACAATCTATGTGACTGTGGAATGCTGCGTTTTGTTTACCATCCACCTCAAAACAAAAAAGGTCCTACAGCTTCTACTGTTCCTGCATTACAGCACGACAGCTAGCAGACAGACCTTGCTTTTTACTAACAGATGCTGAAATTTTACCTACAGGAATAGATAGATAAAACTAAATTTTAATTAGATGGCTGCACGTTGTGTTCTACTACAGTTGTTGCTGCATCTAGGTACAGGCTTCTAGAACACTCCTTTTGGTCAGAAAGAACACAAAAATTGAGTTCTTAAATACAGATATATTTTAAAGCTACATAATACCCAAGAAATAAAATAGTAAGAGTGAAAAGTAGGGTGAGGCATGACAAGAAGATAAAACAAGGAAAAATCAAATACTTTATCAGGTATGATGAGAATGAATCTTGACTGTAATAATGAACACAACTTCAAAATACAGAAGCTAACCTACAGTTCATTAAGCTGTTTGTTTTTTTTGTTTCCATTACGGTTGGGTTTAATTTCCATTAAAATGACATCTGTTTGTAGTTTAGAAAAATAAAATTGTGCTCACATTTGGAAAAACCTATATAAGATATAAATCTTGAGACTTAGAATCAATTTCTAAATAGTAATCTGGCAACTTAGGCAGAGTAATTATAGGGAGGAAGAAGTGAGTAACTCACAAAAATTCCAGTATATCTTTTAAATTAAAAAGCTTTTTGAGGTATTCCAGTAGTCTGAAAATCCTTCAGACTTTGAAGAACATACCTGTTTATATGTTGTAATATCAATAGAACAGCAGGTTATGGTTTCAACAGCCTTCAAGCATATTTGAAAGAACAGATTCTAACAAAAACTCCCATTGTTGTATCAGAATACAGAGTGGACCATTTTTCCCACTTACCCAACGAAATTTTGTACAGAGAGAGTGAAGAAGGAAGTGATTCCAACTACAGTTGCTAGAAGTCACAATTCATTTTGAAATTACAAAGTAGTCATGTGAAGATGCACATTTCTGATACTTTCCAAAACACTTCTGTTATGTATCATGCACCAATTCTCTAATATTTACAGCCACCTAAAACAAGTGCCCACAAAAAAAAAAAAAAAAAAAAAAAAAAAGGAGTGAAAACTTTGAAGCTTGTATCAATATAAATGAAAACATTTTCAAAACTCTGAAGTGTACTGTCATGCCTCTCAGACATTAGAAAGGTACTCATTTCATTCAGAAACACTGAACACCTCAGTTTTGTAACCTTTTTCAGACTTCCCCTGTCCTAAGGCCTCAAGCTTCGCTCTCTGCTCACACCAATTATCCTGAAAAGACATTGTAATTCCTCTTAGAAATCTAGAAAATGAAATAGGAAAGAAAATTACACAAAACTGGAAGGTCTTAAAAAACCCTAACCCTAAATGTTGCACTTTGGATTGCACATTGGACCATATTTCAAAGTGTTTCCTTCAAATCAGTTGATCCTTGATGCTGGACTCAAAATTAAAGAGAGAATAAAAACTCACCTGGACACATTTCTGTATAACCTACTTTAGGTCACCCTGCCTTGAGAGGGGGGTTGGACTGGATTATCTCCAGAGACCCTTCCAACACTAATTATTCTGTAGTTCTCGCCATGCATCACCAACAGATGTGTCTGAAGTGCCTGCCACAAGTGTGCAAAATTACATCATTGCAAACATCTGCTGAATTTCTTTACAGTACTCACATGTACTAATCCAAAGATCTGATGCACAATACAGCAATTCTGGTTCATGGAGACATAGCAGGAAGCAATTCTAGCACCAACCAAATTTCTCTGTTTACTGAGGTATATCTATCTATCCATCTATCTATCTATCTATCTATCTATCTATCTATCTATCTATCTATCTATCTATCTATCTATCTATCTATCTATCTATCTATCTATCTATCTATCTGCAAATTATGATGGATGTCAGGGAGTATTCAGTCATAACTTAAGATATTATTTCATTTTACCTGTCCTGAACATTACTACATTATAGAAACATTGAGTCAGGATTTATATTCTGGATGCCAGAGTTGATAACACAGCAGATAATATTCTTCTATTAAATCTTCCATACTGAACTTAGCCACATGAAGCAAAACAGTTTTCAAGACGCCTGTCCTGTTCCTAGTTCACAGAGCTGTTAATGATTGAAGGGACCTCTAGGTGTCACCTGGTCTAACCCTCATGCTTGAGAAGGATCATATATAGCACATAGCCCTGGATCGTGTCCAAAAAGATTTTACATTCTTTATTATTATTATTGTTGTTGTTGTTATTATTATTCAAGGATAAAGACTCTGCCACCCCCCTGGAAATCTGTGCCACTTCTCAGTAAACCTCACAGTAAAAATGTGATTCCTGATCACATTCCTGAACATTACTTATGTTTCAGTTTATACCCTACTTTTTATCCTGTCACTGGGCAACACTGAAGAGAGCCTGGCGCTAACTTCTTTGCACCCTCCCTTCAGGTATTTATACATATTGGTAAGGTTCCTCTGAGGTTTCTCTTTTCCAGGCTGAACTGATGCTTTCCCAATAGAAGGCCCAGGGATCCTGAAGAGGCTCCCGGGGGGAGCAGCCCCAGGGAAGGGCACAGGGATGAAATGAACTCTGGTTAATTGTTGGGGATGTTAGAATTGATGGATATTACATAGTGTGATAAGGGCTACTTCTCCATTTTGGATATGGAAAATTCCATTTAAAAAACGCATCTTTTTATCTCTATTAATTTTGTTTGGAAGTTTTTCTCTGATTTTAGGCACCAGAACAGTCTCAACTGTATCAGCCTTTCTCCATAGCAGTGATGTTCCTGTCCCTCAGTGATTTTAGTGGCCCTTCAATAGACTTTTTCCAGAATGTCCATATATCAACTCTAATGGGAAGCTCAGACCTGGAGATAGATGTGATCTCACCAGTGCTGAAAGATCACTTCCTTCAGCCTGCTGTCAAGACTCCTCTGTGTGCAGCTCAGGATACCATTAACATTTGCCTTCTTGTGGCAACGGCACACTGCTGACTCATGTACAACCTGGTGTCTACCGGGACCTCCAGGGCAGTTTTTGCAAAGCCGTTTGCCAGCTGGGCAGTCCCCACCATGTAGAAAAACCTGGTGTTATTTGTCCTCAGATGCAGAATTTTACAATTCTCCACATTGAACTTCATGAGGTTCCTGTCAGCCCATTTCTCCAGCCAATTAAGGTCCCTCTTGATGTCAGCACAATCCTCTAATATATCAACTGCTCCTGACACTTTTGTGTCATCAGCAAATTTGTCTAGGGTACACTCTGTCGCATCATCATTAATAATCATAATAATTAATAATCTTCATTATTAATGTAGATATTAAACAAGATCATACTCAATTTTGACCCCTGGGATCACTGCTTGATACTGCCCTTGAATTAAACTTTGAGCTGCTGATCACCATGCTCCAGGCCAGGCCATTCATCTACCAGGCCTGTCATTTCAGTGTAGAACCTTTTCGAGTTGGTCAAGTATCAAATCCTATTGGTGAAGCCATGCTTACAGCTCCTCATGGTTTTCTTGGTAATGTGCCTAGAAATGGTTTCCAGAGATCAAGCTGAGGATAACTAAATATTAAGAGAGCAGCAAAGAAAGAGGAGAAGGAGTAAAGAAAGAGAATAAGAGAAAAATATCTTTCACCAGAAAGCTCTGTGGAACTCCAGCTTTCATAAGGTAGGTGACAGGTCCTGAGAGCAACAGTAAACCGGAGATTTTTATGTGCTCTGGTTCCCTGTGACCACCCCTCCCAGGCAGGAATTTGGGCTCACTGAACACTCTGGCTCCAGGCCAGAGTGAGGAGTGTTGTAGCCAGTCACAGGCTGGGTTAGGAGCTCTGATAGGCATGGTGTGGATATGTTCCCAGGTTGTCTTTTGACCGATAGTTTCTAGGAGGTTGCCTCATGAAGTTTCAGGAACTGTCATGTGAGATAAGACATTACCTTTCCTTCGATTCATGACATTACTTTAATTCAACCTGACCCTTCTCCACACATATACTTTAGTTGATTCCAACTCAGTAATTATATAATCCAGTGTCTCATGTCTGATCCTCATCCACCAATGGTACATCTTCCTCACTCCATCCTTTCTTCCTCTCTCTAGGACCTTGAAAGAGGTCAAGAGATCCTTCAGGCTAACCTGAAAGCTGGTCTTTCTAGTAAAGGCTAAGGCAAAGAAGGCATTCAGTACCTCAACCTCTTCCATGTCCTGTCTAACCAGGTCCCCACCACATTCAGCAGTACTACCACATATTCCCTAGTCTTTCCTTTGCCGTTAACATATTTAGAGAAACACTCCCTGTTACCCTTGAAAATTCCCACCAATGTCAGCTCCAAGTGGACTTTGTTTTTCCTGGTCATGCTTTCTTCTGCATACTTGGACAGTGTTTCATTATTCTTTCCAGGTTACCTTCCTCTGCAGGTATACCTTCTGTATGTTTTGGGGTTTTTTTCCTCTTTGAATTTTGGCAGAAGCTCATCGGTCATCCACACAGGCCTGGTGGAGCTTTTACTTGACTTCTTGCTCACTGACATGAACTGCTCAGGAGCTTAGAGAAGGTGATCCTTAGAGGCCAATCAGCTTTCTTGGCCCCTCCTTTCTTCTAAGATCTTATCCCATGGGACACTTTCAAGAACATTCCGGAAGAAATCTAATCTGCTCTCTTAAATCCTGGGTTGTGTTCTTCTGTTTTGTTTTCCCTCAGAATCCCAAATTCCACTCTCATAGTCACTGCGGCCAAGGTTTCCTCTGACTTTCGTATCACCAGCAAGCCCTTGCTGTTTTGTAAATATAAGATACAGCAGAACACCTCTTTTAGCTGCATCCTCAACAGTTTCCAGCAGTAATTTTTCACTGATTTTCTCCCTGAAACACCCTGATACCTTGTCTATCTAGCAGAATTTGGGGTGAGTGAATTCCTCTACAAAAACCACAGCCTGCTAATGTGAGACTGTTTCTAGATGTCTGTAGAAGGTCTCGTTCACTTGCTAATCCTCACCAGATGGTCTGTAACAGACACCTACTACAGTATCACCCATTTTGCTCTATTACCTATAAACTTTCTGCTGGCTCCTTATTGCAAGGAGATCTTCATGCATTCCAGCTATTCTCTCACATAAAGGGCAAGTCAACCTCCTCATTTTTCCAAGCAGTCCTTCCAAAAAGAGCCTAAAATCCTCCATTGCAACACTCCATTCACACCAACCATTCCAGCACATTCTCGTGATCCAAAGGTCACAGTCCTGCAACTGCACATAGTTCTTTAGTTCCTCGTGTTTACTCCTCATGCTGTGTACATTAGTGCGGAGGCACTTTAAAGGAGAACCCTAGTGTCCTCATTTTCCAGAAACAGTCTGAGAGGTTTCCACATATTGATGTCCTGTAGGATCTTCCTTGCTCATACAAAAACATTTGAGATATGTCCTGTGCCCTTTATTCCTTTCACTTGTATCTCTCCAATACTTTGTATATCAACATTGTACATCACTCCTTCGCAAGGCTGCTGGTAACCTTCTGCCTCTACAGTCATACCAAGCCAACAATCCTGCTGGCAATGTCTCACTTAGGTGTATCCAATCTCAGTCAAGCAGATGTTGATCCTCAAACAGGGTCCCATGGTCACAGAAACCAAACATTAACTTTGTAACCAATTGTAAGTATTGTTCCCCTTACCAGCGGGATTAAGAAAAACACCTGAGTCCCATAACCCTGACTATCACATCCAAAATGCTGTAATTATTTTCGATACTCTTGAGGTTGTCCCTGATTTGATCACTCATGCCCACATGGGAGAAGCACAGTGGGTAATAGAAAGTGGAACTAGCTTTAGCAGTTTTTCCATAACATCCTAGATCCATACACCCAGGGAGAAGAAAATTCCTTGGACAACAGTTCAAGTTGCAGATGAGTACCTCAAACCTCTGCAGCTGAGAGCTGCCCACTGCTATCACTTGTCACTTCCTCCAGGTTATCCTTCATGGTTAGTCATCCTGGCTGCTTGAAAACATACCTGTCTTCTCCTTGAGGGCAACAAACCTGTCCCACAGCTGCAAGGCTTCAGATGGATTAGGAGTTTTCCTACTAGTCTGTGATGTGTTCTAGGATGAAACATGCAATGTGTTTCCAAAAAAAGCTAGGAATGTTTGAATAATAAATATGAAGGCACTAAGTCAGTGTCACACCTAGATCATTAAGTGGTAAATAGGTGGGAGAGAAAAGGGATATAAAGTAATTCCTTCAGCCAGGGTACACTAGTTCTGTTAAAATCTTCTAACAAGTGTGCCAACACCTGTTATGCATATATCACGGGCACAATGCTGATTACTGCAATTAATTTAGGGACAATCCTGTTTAGAAGTTGATCATAGAAGCCAGTACTGACATAGTAGCCAGTACTGACTGCTACTGTAGCAAAACTGAGAATTACATGCTGATTTCTTTTGTAGAAGAAGTTTGTAGGAAAAATTTCTAATATAAACTGATTTTTTAATAAAAAGGGAAGGGAAAGGAAAGGAGACAATGGAAGATTAATCAGAGTCCTGAAGTCTTTTCTCATTAACCCTGAAACTGAAAGCTCCATGTATTTTAGGCTAATAAAATGCAATCTTAAGCTAGTCTGTAAAGGGAGATAATGCAAATGCCCTGAAAATGCCAGGCAGTGGAAGGACTTAGGAAAAAAAATATTTTCAACAGCAAGAATCCTAAACTTAACAGCATATGTACATCAGGCATGAAAGAATGGAAAAACCTTTTCTTCTGCAAACCTTCCTAACAGCTCACCTCTCCCTGTTTATGGGGGCACCAGGGTCATTTGTGAAACAGTAATCTTTAATGATCTGAAAGGCTAGAGAGGAAAAGAAATCCAAGTCTAAGCCTCCTAGCTGTCTTGAACAAAAATAGCAATCCTTAAATCAGCCTATGCCCTTGCTATCTCTTGCAGAAGAACCACTCATCCCCCTACTTAGTCCAAAGATGAAAAGAAACTATGGGACATCTTCCAAGCAGAATTTTTCCTATAGCAAAACTTTCCAAAATATGCAAAGCCTGCTTATAGCATAAAAGCTGATATTTCATTTTTATCCATATCACAATATTGTCAGTGATCTCTTCACTGCAACGATTGCTTTATTTATTACTTATTACTATCGCTTTCTTTAAACCTTCATTCCTAAGTAATGAGCTACCTTAATATGTCAACATATTCTTTGATATACAACTTTCTTAGCTATAGAAAAAGGATTCCTGGCAATATGGACTTTTTCAAAAAGTAAAAGTAAAATTACATTTACATTTACAGAGGAGATTAAAGACTCATTCTCCATGTATTATCAGGAGTGGTTCCTGCAGTTACCAATATTTAATCACTGAACTCCCCTTCTCTAAAGAAAGAGCAGATGGATAACATGCTTTACTTCTCTGAGGCTAGGAGATCACCACAAAAAAAATTAGCATCACCTTATTTTCAAATACTTACCATGAAAGAAAGTTAGATAGATCCCACAGGTAAGATATCATTTCAGTTTTTAAACCAGGAAACAATGAGTAAGAATAAATCAGTGAACAGTACTTTAACAGCTTAAAGCCTTACAGTATAATAAATTGGTTTTTGTAAATGTATTATTTCATGTCATTACACAACACACATGGCCCAAAGGCTGTCTGAGCCTCAAATTGCCTGGACCTTTGTAACAATTGAAAAAGAAGATGCAACATTGTATTTGTAATTTGAACTCAAACATTGATTTTATAGAGTCAAAAACTGATTTTCAGTTCTCTAAGCTGATATTTCCCCTTACAGATCTATTCACCAGGATTTGACAGCTAACTTAATTACTTTATAAATGTCACTGTTGATTTTAGGAAAAGGCTGGAAGCATTAATGAAAAATAGAAATTCTGAACATAGCCAAGGCAATATATTTAAGATGTAATTGCATTTTAGATATAAAACGAATCTTTACAAAGATTTTGCTGAACCTCAGGTAGTTACAGCTGGTAATAAGAAAACTGAAAGTTCCAGGGAACAGTAAGAGACAGTAATGTTTGGGGTTTTTATATTAATGCTAGTAGGTAGATAATGAAAAGACCACACAGATACCTTCTTTATTCTAAGCAATACCGTAACTGTTAATGGACTGGTGAAGTGAAGAAGAGAGCAAGCTGTAGGAGAGAATACAGTCACAGCTGGAATTAGCCAAAGTAGCAGATTCAGCTACAGAAAAGGGAAGAGACTCTTCCTGAACTGCTCAATGTATAGTAGTTACCCAAGAGGTACATAACCACAGTTACATTGCATTACATTTCTTCTATTTATTAGGGTAAGTTCAAGTGAGGTCTCAAAATCAGGGGAAAAAATCGTTCTTTCCAACCTCCTCCCACCCACTATGAAGCATAGGGCTAACCTGTACCGAAAGAATGACACCAAAAAAGCATGAATGATATTTGTAATTGGTTACTTCTCACTGAGAAGTCCCCTTTTGCCATCTGGACAACCACTCTGGAGAGTTTTGGTGTCTAATGGAGGCTCATATTCACAATATCACAAAGGGGCTGCCAAGCTTGGTTAAAACAGAGGATTATCATCCACTCCTACTCTTTTACACAGAGTCAAATGATTTTGCAACAAGGAGATTGCAAAATATCAAAAGGGGCTTCGTGTCCCTTAGAAAGATGTTGAAGGAATTGGAACCATAGGTAGTATACTCCTCTATTCTCCCAGTTGGAGACTGGTTTCCAGGAAAAAGGAGGTGAATGGATCAAGTGAATTATTGACACCATACTCAAGGTTTTGAGTTCTATGATCTGGCATACACCTTTGAGAGCCCAGGCATGTTGATAATGGATGGGGATCACCTGACTGGGTGAGATGAGTGTGTTCTGGAAAGGAAGATGGCTAAACTTCTTGGCACAGCTTTAAATTGTATTCAGCAGGAGAAGGATGTGTTTATCCAAGTGTAAGAGAGGAATAAAGAAACAACAGCGCTTCCAAGAAGCAGCAAGGAAATACTTGTTAATCATCCCCAAGGATTTAGGGAAGGTTCCTCCCAAAAGGAGGAACCCAGTTGAAGAGCCTCTCCACCACTGCACACAGCGTGGGCAACAAGTAAAAGGAGTTGGAAATCATGATACAATTAGAACACTGTGACTTAATACTATCACGGAAACATGGTAGGAAAAGTCACACAAGCAGAGCACAGCAATCAGGGGTTACAAGCTTTTCAGAAAAGAGATACTGTAAAGAGGGGGCAGAGATGTTGCAGTCTACATTAAGGGACTGATAGATGGTAAAGAGCTGCCACTGCAAAAAAAAACCAAAACAAACAAACAAACAAAAAAAAACATTAATAGGTTGAGAGACTGTGGGTAAAAATCAAGGACAAGACCCAAGAAAGAACATCATGTGGTTAGGGTCTGCTATGGGCTGCTAGGAAACCTGATGATAAGGACATTTGCTTCAGCTCCAGGATCCCAGGTGTTCATCCTAAAGGAGGATTTCAACTGCCCAGGCATCTGCTAGGAAAGTACTTCAGATGTCTGTAGGTAAAACAGAGATTCCTGAACTGTGTTAAGGACAAAATCCTGGTCCAGGTATTGGATCAGTCAACCAGAGAATCATTGCTGGATCTAGTGCTCACCAGTATGGATGAGCAACCATGCCCTGATTGAGATTATGATCTCAAGGGACATGGGCCTCACAGAAAGTCAGGACCCTGAATTTTGAAAGAGTGAATTCTGCCTGTTTAAAAACTGGTGGATGATATCCCCTGGGAAACCGTCCTTAGGACAGAGGACCTGACCAGAGCTAGCATCTCTTTAAGGACTGTTAGAGCACAAGAATTCTCTATCACATTGTATGTAAAATCAAGAAAGATACTGAAAACTGAGCAACTATTTGCTCCTCAAAATGAAGAGAAAGAAGAAAATACTCAGCCAGTGGAAGCAGGAACAGGTGATCTGAGGAGAGTAGAGGAATGCAGTTTGGATGTGTAGGGAGGGGGTCAAGAAAGCTAAGGAAGAGACTTGAAAAGGCATGTGAAGAATAACAAGAAGGGAAGCTATAAGTATGTAGGTCAAAAAAATACAGTCCAAAGAGAATGTACTCCCACCTCCAACAAATGAGAAGGGAGATACTGGTGTCAATAGATATTGAGAAGTATGGAGTACTTGTGTTCTTTGTTTCTGTCTTCACTGACCAGCAGGCTTCCTATGTCTCTTAAGTTCCTGCATATCTAGGTGGAAGTTGGGTGAGTGAAATCTCTCCCACTATCAGTGAAAAACAGGTTCTAGACCACTTGCTGAGACTGAATAACCACAAGTCTCCGGAACGTGATGAGATGCACCCAGTGATCCTGCAGGAACTGGATGATGTTGTTGCCAGGCACTTCTCCATCATATCTGAAAAGTCAGGGTGGTTAGGTGAAGTCTCCAATACCTGGGAAAAAATGAAATATCACTCCTATTGTAAAAAAGTGGAGAAAGGAAGACCCAGAGAGCTGCAGACCAGTGCGCCTCCCCTGTGCTTGGGAAGATCATGGGGCAGATCATCCTAGAAGACACACTAGGGCACGAAGACAAGGAGATGATACCAGGCAGTCCGCATGGCTTTACTAAGGGCAAATCATGCTTGACTAGTCTGGTAACCTTCTATGATAGAGTAGCTGCAACAGTCTACAAGCAAAGACCATCCAATGTTATCTGTCTAGTCTTCTGTAAGCCCTTTAACACAGACCCACACAACATCTTTCTCTCCAAACTGGAGGAAAATGGAACAAATTTTATTCAAATTTCACATGGATTTGAAGGGTGGACTATTTAGTGGGTAAGGAATTGGCTGGATAGACACAGCCAGAGAGTTGTAGTCAGTGTGCAGGTGAAGCTAGTGTCGAGTGGCATTCCTCAGGACTCTTTCTTGGGACCAGTGTTCTTCAACATCGTCATCAATGACACAGACAGTGAGATCGAGTGCAGCCTCAGCAAGTTTGGAGATGACACAAAGCTGAGCACTACAGTTGACACATGTGAAGGATGGAATGCCGACCAGGGGCATGTGGACAAACATGAGAAGCAGGTCCACCTCATGATATTCAACAAGGCCAAATGCAAGGTGCTGCGCCTGTGTCAAGGCAATCCTAGACATGAGAACAGGCAGAAAGAAAATGTCATTGAGGGCAGCCATGCACAGAAGGACTTGGGACTTCTTGTGGCTGAAAAACTAGATATGAGTCAGTGATGTGCCTCAGAGCACAGAAGGCTGACCATGTCCTGGGCTGTATCAAATGCAATGTGGCCAGCAGGTCAAGGAAGATGACTCTGCCCCTCTGCTCTGTCCATGTGAGACTCAACCTGGAGTGCTGCATCCAGCTTTGTTATCTTCAGCACAAGAAAGACATGGACCTGATGGAGAGGGCCTTGAATGCAAGCAGAGGGCTGCAGTACCTCTCCTATGAAGACAAGCTGAGAGCACAGAACTTGTGCAGCCTGGAGAGGAGAAGACTTTAAGGAAGTCTTATAGTAGCTTCTAATACCTTAAGGACACCTAAAAAAACCAACCAACCAACCAAACAAACAAACAAAAACAAAAAAAAAAAACCAAGGAAGAGATACTTTTTATGTGGACTGATAGTGATAGGTCAAAGGGGGAACTATTTTAAACTTTGCAATATATTTAACTTACATATTAGAATAATTTTTTTATTCAGAGCATAGTGATTCTTTGGTCACCTAGAGAATCTGTGGACATCCCATCCCTGAAACTGTCCAAGACCAGGTTAAATGGGGCTTTGAGCAATCTGGTCTGGTGAAAGTTGTCCCTGCTTATGGCAGGAAACTTCAGGAGATAGAACTAGATGGTCTTCACTGTCTTTTCCAATCTAAGCCATTCCCTGATTTTACAAATTCTTCCACAGACCAGGACCTAGAGGCTACTGAAATTAAGTCACATCATTAAGAAAGAACATTTCCTGTTTGTCATTTTGGTTGGTGCTTTCTTTGCAGAAAATAACAGTAAAAAATTGTAGTGCTGCAAAAAAATAAGTTCTTGTAGTATTTTTGCTGTAAAGGACATAGAAGTAGAACTCAAATGCAATTTTGCTGGACTTTCAGTAATAGCACTACCCACTGGATATCCAAGGTGTAATGGAGACACTTGTACACTATCTTTGTGTTAACAGGTTCTGTGACAAAAATAATCCCTTCTTTCTGTGGATAAGACATGAGGAAGTAATGTTCTACAAGAGTTAGGAATAAAAGTTCTCATCTCTGCAGAGGTACTAGTGGACTAAAAATAGGACATGAGCCTGCCTACATGTTCTTGCAGCCCAGAAAGCCAGCCCTATCTGGCATCAAAAGGAACATGGCCAGCAAGTCGAGGGAGGTAGTTCTCTTCCTTTAATCTGCTCTCCTGAGTCTCTGCTTAGAGTACTGCATCGGTCCTAGCACAAGAAAGATATAGGCCTGTTAGAGCAGGCCCAGAGGAAACACATAAAAATGGCCAGACCTGGGGCATCTCCTCTGAGATGCTGAGAGAGTTGAGGCTGTTCAGCCTGGACAAGACATGGTTAATTGCAGCTATTCAATATAAATTGGCTTATAAGCAAGATGAAGAAAGATTTTTTACCAGGATTTGTTGTACTAAAGCAAAGGGTAAGAGTTTGAAACTGAAACAGAGTAGATTTAGTTTTAGATTGGATTTAAGTGAGAAATTCTTTACAAGTCTGGTGACTTGTGGATGCCCCATCATGGGAAGTGTTCAGGTCAACTTGAATTGACCTTTGGAAAACCTGGTCTAGTTAAAGAAGTCCCTGTTGGGGTAGATGATCTTTGAATGTCCCTTCCAATTAAAACTAATCTGTGATTCAATGAAAATAAGATTCACAAGTCTACAAAGTGAAGTTGGAAAACACTAGCCGAAGCACCTATGTTCCTCTGACCTTGAGCTTTCAATGATTTAATTGTTACCAAATTTTTTTAAGGGAAGTTCTAACCTGAACTTAAAGATTGTTACTGACTGAGAATTATGAGTCTCTTACTGAAAAACAGACCCTTCTTTTCTGGTTCAGACATGTGAGTTCAAGTTTTAGCCTTCTGCCCTATGTTTGCTCCTGCATTAAAAAATTCTGGTTCTAGACTGTGATTTTGCATTGATAAAAATTGAAAAACAAAAGGATTTGTGAACAACACTGTCAAATGAACTTAAAAATTCATGGGTTTTATTTATGCTGTTTGGGGTTGGTTTTTTGTCTGTCCTGCAGTTTACCTGCACCAGTCTCACCTGTGAACACTAAAAATCTTTTGAGTAAGATTAACTGCAGTGCTAAATAAGTACTAATACAGCTTCTCTAATCAATTACTTTCTGCTTAAATATCCGACAACTCTGACACCAGAATTGGCAATGGCATTTTTGGTTTGTAACTTTACAAAAAAGTAGTGATGCAAATATAATTAACAACTCCCACGATGGCCATCTCAGTTCTACAAACATAGAGGTATTATGTCTATTCCTATAATTTTCGGTGGCAATGACAGGATTCTAGAAATAGAATTTCAAGAAATGTCAAAACAGATGTCTTACACCAATGTTTATTACACCAATATCAATACTTAACCAACCAAATTTATCATTTCAATAAAAGAAATTTTGCAGGGTAATTTCACATAGCCTGATTTCTCTAAGCCCACTTTGATTGCCATCATTATTATTTCAATATCTAACGGTAATTTGAAAAATTTTCTACCATTGTTTTATTCCCAATCACTATGAATTTTTCTTGGAGTATTTTGTGTATTTCCCTTTGATTAGAACTCAATATTTGCATTAACACCTAGAGATCAACTTGAGTGGATTTCATTTTGATAGGAATATAACTGCAGAAGTTTTTAACTGGAATTAACATCACACCTATTATTTAAATATTCTCTTCATTTGAAAGATTGAATGCTAGAATGTTAAAAGGAAAATAATAGCAGTATGGGGTTTTTTTCTACATGGAAGTCTGAGGAGTATATCCTTCGTTGCTTTACTTTTTAAATATGACTGACTTATAATACCATTCTAGTGCACACCGCTGAAAATAACTCACCTATAACAAAAGGCAAGATGTAAATATAGTCTCATATAATTGCACTCACAAGTTTAGGACCATTTAATTTCTCCTTGAGTCAAATTTGAGTCTAAATTCTCAAAATCTCATGGTTTTTTAGACTAAAAATATTGATTTATTAAACAAAAAGTACATGTAAAACTAGTTTTCTGAAAGCTTACACTATACAGCTATTTATACATTTATTTACTTATATATGAACAGATTATTAAATAGCAAGAAACATAACTTTAAACTAGTAAATTCATTCTTACACAGCTTGGAAAATTCCTATAAATATGCATAAAATCCTGTAATCTGAAACAATTAATAGAAGACCATTATAATTATTTTGGTAGCATGAGCTCACATGTCTTGGTTCTTAAAATCTTATTTAATATACTACTATATTATAAGACTGCTTAGCACATAAGTTTCAATCACACTTACACTTGAATTTGCAAACAGGCAAAACCTTACAATATGCTGGGGGAAAAGAAAAAGCAGGAATTTGCTACAAATATGCTGGGGGAAAAGAAAAAGTGGGAAAATTGCTACAATCTTCTATATATGAATTTGTTGAAACTTTAAAAAATTAACTGAAAATCCCAAGAAGGACAATTTTTTTCCACAACAGAAAGTACACCCAAACAACTATGGGTATGTTCTCACTCTGAATATTGTAAATAAGTAAATGTCTTATTTGGTCTTAAGAAAACAACAGATCACAGTCAGTTTTTAAATTAGTTTATCCCCTCTTATAAAATCAAGTCTCTTTTTAAGATCATGTTTTGTGTTCCACTGTTTCAACGACGACATATAATGCCTTCATCCTTTATCTATATCTGTGTATACTTTATTACAGTGAATATTTACTTTCAGCAGGTTATATACAAATTAGTGGCTGTTGCTGTGAACTTGAAAATAAGTATGTGGACTTGAAATGTGGAAGAGTATTTTATGAAGGCTCTACTGTGCTTTGTTTTTATCTGTAGTTACTGGGAAAAACTACATTAATAAATAAATAATTCATTATGATTTTAATGTGATTCTGGCTGGCCATCTATGGTTTCCAGAGGTTTTTTTATTCAGGTGTATGAAAAAAACTTATTCAGATATTCACTAGCGATTTAAAGATTTTTAATCTTCAGAGCTGAAGACTGAGTAACACTTTCGTAGTGTAGGAAGGAGTAGACTCTGTGAAAAGAGAAAAAAGAAATACATATCAGATTTTATCTATGTAATCCAGCACAAATAAATGGAATCCTTAGCTAGAAAAACCTGGATTTGGTTTTATTTCAAAGGTGCTCTACAAACTATCTCAGTGCTATCTTTCAGAAATTCTGCTGGTTTGTCTTTTACAAAATCTATTCCTTCTCCAGTCTGTTTTTCAAAAGTATGTATTGGCATAATCTATAGCAGAAAAGCTCAGAAACATGAAACACAAGAGTGATTCATGATCCAGACTCATGTGAATAGGGCCAAATGCAGGCTTCACGGAGCCTGGCAGACTCCACATTCCATAAGCATGTCAATACAACTCCGTAACTACATATTTTTTTACTATCTCTAAAGCCAAATTATGATCTTAGTTTTCCTTCCATTCCTTTCTTCTCTCCACGTTAACCAACACTGTTGGCATTATTAGAATTTGGCACTTTTATTTTGCACTTTAGAAATAGATGACGTGAATACTCAAGCACTCAGATTATGAACACTAAAGAACAAAAGTCCAGTATCAGAAGATGAAAACTATTCTGAAGCCGCATCCTGTGGCCTTTCTTTATATTTCTCTTTCACTAGGTCTTGTAGAACCACTATATGGATCACTTAAATGAAACGCACAGAATAAAAATATATCAAAATGTTCATCTCATAGAAAGTTATTTCTACACACAAACTCTCTCTCTTTAAAACAGACCCGAGAGGGTATTCTAGCTAACAGAAAACTTTCTCCTTTTTTGCTACCATTTTACTAAAGATTCAAGGGATTCTTAATGATGGCAAATATAAGACAGAGTAGCAAAATGAAACAATATGTAAAGTTTCAAATTCTATGTAATAAATATAAAAACAGAGATTTTACTAGGATTGTACAGTGGTTAACGAGGTAGTAACTTGATACAGGTTAAAAAAAAAATGTGGTACTTAGTGCCATGGTTTAATTGAGGAGGTGCTGTTAGGTGATAGGTTGGACTTGATAATCTCAAAGGTCTCTTCCAACCTGGTTAATTCTGTGATTCTGTAATTCTGTTGAGAAGCAGAAAGAGAGGACAGCCCACATTGGCTGTAGACCAGACATTCTACTCCAGTGACCTCAGTAAAGCTGTGAAGGCAGGTAGGAGCTACTATGTGTATCAGTCTCACATGCAATGCTAAGTGCCATTCTCCGTTTTACCAGTGTCCATAAACTTAGAGCCTTATAAAGCACTTTCTTCAGATTAAATGCTCTGCACTGGCTTACTTTCAACAACTGCCTAGAAGGAGGTTGTAATGAGGTAGAGGTCAATCTATTTTCCCAAAGAGGACAAGTGAAAATGCCCTTAAGTTGTGCCAGAGGAGGTTTAGATTGAATATTAGGAAAAAATCATTCACCAAAAGGTTTGTCAGGCACTGGAGAGGCTGTCTAGGGCAAAAAGAGTTTGAGTCACCATCCCTGGTGTTTAAAAGAGGTGTGAATTGACCACTTAAGGGCATGATGTAGTGGTGGACTTTGCAGCCGAACCTAATGAATTCAGAGGTCTTTTCCAACCTGAATGATTCTATGACTATCTATATTGTTAAAGAATGTTCTACCCGTACACAGAGCCTTTCATATATACACTATTTCTTTTTGAGGAGGAGAGGCACTTCTGTAGGAATTTGAAACACTAATGCTAATCCCAAGAGAAGTAAGTAAATCTGGAGGATGGCAATAACCCTTGTATACATTACTAATAAATTAAGTGTATGTGTATGTACAAACATACAGTTAACTTTGTGTACATTTGATCAATATCAAGTGTCTTAGTTAGAGCCTAAACTTTTAACATAACACATTTGGCCTTCTCACAATTTTTCTTATTTAATACCATAACAGACAATTACAATTTAAGAGTATATTGCATATACTCTTAAAAATTAATGTCCCTACTGTATGTCTGCGTTTATATCCAAGACAGCAGAAAGCTTACTGCAAGTTAACACATACCCCTTTCCCTTAGGTCTTCAATGTATGCCTTCATAAATTCTTTCTCAACTTGCTCACGTTCACGTTCACTTTCTATAATTTCTTTAGTGTCTTCACATACAATAGTTTCAACTGGACTGTTCTTGAGACTTATAAATCTAGAGAAAGATTTACACAAGAATATATGTTACAGGCTGCTGAATATCACTGGCCAACATGAATGACATTTTAGAAGTTGCTATTAGAGCCAGAAGGAGAAATGTAAAGAATATTAACTCAATTTTACATTATGGCATTGTTAGGGTACCTCTATTGTTAGAAATACAGATTTCAAATGGTACCTTCTCTATACTCTACTTCCAATATAAAAATGTTCAGATTTATTTCTTTCTGTCCATCTATATAAATCATTCTTTGCAATAACAGGTATATTTCTTTATTATGGAACTTCTGTCAGACTACACTGTAATTTCACATCTGCTATTAAGCAATATGAATTCCATCCTAACAAAATTGCCTAGTACTTTGGAATTTCGCCAGTATCAGTGAGCTGACAATATGTACCTTCATTTTTTGCTTGTTGTTACATTATTTCTCTTTTACAATACATGACTGGACTTGCCTTATGTTGTATTTGCAAGTTTCCTAAGCTACATGTTGCAGGTGAAAAGCGAGGTGGTTATACAAACAATGTGCATAATGTAAAAATTAAGTGCACAGCATTCTGAAAATCTCTGATTTTCACTCCAAGAATGCAAAGACTGTTAAAATAATTGCTACTTTCAAAAGAACAAATGTTTCAACACATCATATGGCTTTCCAAAAGCTCATGAGTTGCTGCAAGCCTGCAATCTGTTGACTTTGGTTGGCTAGGTGCCTACTAAGCAGCTTTCTCTCTCCCACTCTGTAGCAAGACAAAGGGAGAAGATAAAAAATTGTAGATTAAGACAGCTTGATGAGAAAAGGAAAACCCATGAAAGGAGGCAAAACAAAGCAAAAAAATTATTCTCTTCTTCTCAACAGGGGATGTCTATCAACTTCCTGGAAAGCAGAGACTCAGCACATGTAGCTGGTTTCCTTGGAACACAGAAACCTTAATAACAAATGATCCACCTCCCTTCCCCTTTTTCTTAGCTTTATATGCTGAGCATAACATCATACATATGAAATATCCCTTTGGTCAGCTGAGGTCAACTGTTCTGGGTGCATCCCCTCCCAAGCTCAACCTCAGCCTACAGCACTTTGTAGCCTCAATTCTATGCCAGCACTTCTCAGCAGTAGCCAAAACCACTGTTGTGTTATCAACAACCTTTCTAACTACCAATGTAAAGAACGCCATTGTGAGGGCAGTTATGGGGAAAGTTAACTCCGAGTCAGATTCAGTATAGGGTCTGAAATGGCTTTATTCTTATTCTGCATGTGAAAATAAGGTGGTTTTTAACAGTAAAGAACTACTAAATTCATGTGACCTTATCTGACCTTTTAATAGTCATCTCTCCCTCTCCAAGCAAGATGCTTTTGGCAGCACTGAGCTTATCAACAACTAACTAACAGGCTTACCCATCCCAATCTGAGGTGCGATTTTGTGACTTAAGAGTTAAAGCTACTATGATCCTGTCTACCCAGGAACAGTAGTTAAGGCATACAGATGCACAGTGCGGGTAACTAGCATATCCTCTGTAATTTCCAGACTTTTTAGTGCCTCCTTTATTACCCTGATATAAATTGGATCGGAATTTGTAGAAGCTGATATTTGTCAAAGTATTTCTTCTGGATACATCTACCTTCTTAAGAAGATTTTCCTTTCTCTCTCACTCTTTACTTACTTTAAGCCTGTGGTTGACTCACAGATGGCTGTCGGTACCTCAACTAGGTCATCGCCACTGACAACTAACAAACTGAGCTTTGGCATATTGACGAGAGCTCGTGGAAGATAAGTCAACTTGTTTTTGTGTAGGAGAAGTGTCTGCAATTGATCTAACCTGTAAAGACGTAAAAGATAAAGATGACTTAAAATACTCATTTCAGACAGGAACATTCATCTACAACAGCAATACTGACTTAATCTTGTGTATAATAGGATCAATTACATGCAGCATCTTCAGCTTCTCAAAAAAAAAAAATCACTCAAACCCCACTTTCATAAATTTTCATCAACTTTAATGGAAATCTCCAGTCATGTTTCAATATTATAGATATTAATAGCCTTCTTCTGACAAATAATCAGAAGCATGCTCTATATAAAAGGTTACAAAATGTACTGTGCTTTCATACAGAGATGGTGGCAGAACATGATACTAAGCCTCGTCATGTGCATCCTGGAACTAATGAAAAATGCAGCTCACACCTTTGCCCATATGCTTGTTTCTATGAACTAAGTATGTCTGTGCTAGGCAATATGTTCCCATTCTTTTGTTTTTCTAATAATTAATACTGTGGGGAGCAAGAGAAAGAGCAGCTCCTATTCATAAGACTCTTGCAAGTTGTCCCACTGAAAACAATTTAATGATAGTGTTTTATGGAGGAACTTTTGCTTTAGTTCCTCTGGCTTTTCCTAAAGCAATAGAAATTTGTGGCTCTGCATTTATCCCTTGGAGTAGATAGAATACAGAAAGCACAGCAAATTGATAAAACAAGTTTGTTTTTTATGACTGGAAGGGTCCATTCCTTAAACACTGTTACAGGCTATTGGTTCTTACATGGTTTGCTTGAATTCAGGGAAAGACATTAAATACGGTTTCATCTTTATTAATCACAGACTTTATGATTAATGATTTAATTAATTAAATTAATAATCCATTGAGTATCTTTGACACTACAGGCATTGAAGTCATGAGTCTGAATATCAGTTTACTGGGATGGGGGAATATTTTGGTATTTTTTAATCATCAGAATGCATATGAGCCCAAAGAATCTCAAAAATCAAAACCTAAACTCAAACAAAGAAAACCTTATTTTTTAGTGTCTGATTATGATATTTTAGTATCAAGTCTGGCAACTCAGGGGAAAAAATAATCATTATGTTGTCTGGGTATCCTTCCATAAAAGAAAAATATCCTCTTAGAAGCTATTTGAAATTTACTTATGGCTATGCAAAGTTTTGTAAACCAAGTCACCAACAGAATTCCAGAGTGAATAAAGGCATAAGAAAAGTACTTTCTTAGGCTAGCATGTCCCATTGAAAGGATCAGCATGTTTTGGTTTTTTAAAACTAGTTCTAGTGGATGTCTAAACTGGAAGAGTGAGTATATGTGTGCACATCTGTAGATACTTCAGAGTAGGAGAGGATTGTCAGTGGGTTTTTTTAATCTTACCAATATATTTCTGCTTTACTAACAAATTTTTCAGGTTCTTTCAGTCACTTAAATATGATAATTTATCTTTTCCTCCTTCCTATCTACCGTCCAGAGAGTTACTTCTTCCGGCTCCATATGGTGAGTCCCTTTTGCTGGAACAGGGGCAATGCGCTCCCCATAAACTTCCCAAAAAAACAATGTCCAGATATAATGACAAATTACCATGAAAGCAGCAGAAAACATATTTAGTTAACTGACTGCCATTATAGAGATAGAAAATGTAGTTTCTCTTCTCTGACCTAGTTCATCATTAATAAAGGGGATGTTTACATGCAAAAATACCTGATACATTTCCAAATGTGATTTTTTTCAAGTGATTTTTCAATAATGGTGTCCCTTGGAAGCTTATTACTTTCTAAATTGACTTAATGGCTCATAAACCTGTCAATGAATTAAAACATGAAGTACCTGTCTATGTCTTCTGGGAGATCTTTCAGGTTGTTGCTGCTAATATCCAACCACTGCAAATTAGACATCCGGAGTACACAAATTGGAATAGAATGGAACTTGTTTGCTGACACATCCACAACTGTAACTTGCTTCAGGTTACTTAGCTAGAAAGAAGTAGTGTTTTAATTTAGTTACATTTTGCAAATACTAGAAGGTATTTAATTCATCAGTCATTTTTATTCCCCTTAAAGCACTTAGGAAGATAAGATTTATTATTTTTTTACTCAACATTTTTCCAGCCTTATCTCTTACTCATCCTTTTATAGGAGAAAGGAATTCAGGAATAGCCACTTCACAATGTTCATCACCTTTCTAATATCATCAGGGGGCTGAATGACATTTTCATTCTTTAAAACCCTACAATTTCAGATGACAAGTCTGGCACCAGAAAATTACTTGGTTCTGATGTGACAAAACACAATTTATATAATTAATAGATTGCAGGTTACCAGTCTCAAAATCAGAGATTTGATAACTCCTATCCAAATTACATATATTCCCTTTGCTATAACTCTGTTATGCACTGAGAGTGCGTTGCTAGGACACCATTAGAAAATGAAACTATCAGTTTAAGCCAACAAAAAATTTAGTCCAACATTTTTCAAAGATCTTTAAAAATACGTCTTCCATACTGCAAACTAAATATATAATAAGGTACAGTAGAGCTTTTTATTTTAATATTTTTCAAAGGAATTACATTTTTAAGTAATAAATTTTAGTGCAATAAAGATTAACTAAAAATGTAAAATATACCTGTTAAAGAAAATAATGTGTTAAATGAAGCTCTCTCTGAACTGAATCGATTTTCACTTTACCAGTGTCCATAAAACCATGCAGCTAGCTAAAGAGAATGTCAAAGGAGGATAAATGTTAACTAAAAAAGTATCTTAGAATGGAAATTATATTTCTGAGCTTCTAGTCATATGTCATCATCACAATCTAGCTGTATAGATGCTGATACAGAAGAAAAAGTAGCAACAAAAATTCCTTGGTCTTTGCTGAAGTTTATCTCAGAATGTAGAAAATAAGCAGGAACAAAAACCCAAAATCGAATGCAGTTTCCACTTCCAAAGTGAGCAGAGTCCATGCAATGGCATAAAATGAGGGAGGGGGGGGGATTAATATGTCCCAAATAACTGAGAATTATTTTTTGGTTATTATTTGTTAAAAATCAAGGCTTGTTTTTTCTATTTTCTGTTCAAACTCCTTCTTACTGCAATATTGCAGACGTTCGTCTTAATTTGACCCTTGCTATGTTAAACATTCACATTCATAGCTTGGTGCATGTCAGAGTCAGTTGTTTTGGGATTCTTTTGTGGGTTTGTTTGGGTTTTTTTCATTTGTGCTGCATAGGTTATTTCATTTATTGGGGATTTGTAGGCTTGGTTTGCTTGCTTGTTTTTTTTTCTAGTTACAACCTAAATAGCTCCAAAATCTTAACATTTGGAGAAATATTTTCACGGACATTTACTGAAGCTAAGCTATTACAAATGACTACACAATTAAGTTTATCTTCTGAAAATGTAATAGACGTTCCAATTTTAAGAAGTCAAAGATATAATTTCAAAATTCCCCCCACTGGTTTTAAAACAGCCTTGGCTAAACATTACCATGTACAGTATGGATTCAGGGCAGGTGAGCACACTTACTATTACCAAACCATTTTGTCTTTTTGCGAACTGACTCCTAGCAATGAATACTTACTCCTACGCTGTAAATGCTTGAGATACTGAATCTTTTTTTCCTACAAAACAGAACCTCCCTTTGAACAAGGAAAGCACACTGACTCTCCTAAACTGTAGCAATGAGAGAATATAGAAAATAATTGGCACCATTTTTATGCTACATTTCCTTTGTTGTTTCAAATTATCACCCCATTTTCAATTCCCAAGCAAGTATTTCAAGTTTCTCTGAACAATTTGAACTCAGAACTATTTGCTAAAACTGCTGCTACATGTATTTCAACAAACTCTCACCACAAAAATTTTGCAAGCACAGAATTAAAATAATGTCCCAGAGGCTTAAATATCAAAATATTCTGAAATCATTTCCAAAGGAAAAAGCCAGTCTCCGAAGACAAAGCAGCAGATCTGTGTTAAAATAAACCAACATTACTGTTCATCCAAGGTCCTAAACACCTTGCTTTCATGTGTAGTCACTTGTAATGTGGAAACAACTTGGTACCAATAACATTAGGTGGTATAATTATATTTCTCAACAGCAGTAACTAGTCTTATATGTTTTCCTGAAAGCGCTTTATTGAATTAAATATCATCAGCTTTATTAACATAGCAGTATTATTTTTTTTAGGAAACACAGCTGTTTCTTCCTTTTTTCATACAATATGGAAAATCAATTGGTTTAATACTTTAATACTTGATTAGATTAAAACACATTTTTCAAGGGTTTGCATTCCCATAAAAATATAAGGCCATGGACTCTATTGATACAAGTTTTTATTCAGCATGCTACAGATTATATGGAGTCATGATTATATTCTGTATGCTGCAAGCCCTCAGTACTTGTTCTTCTAGGGTAATATTTAATCAAACCCATTAATTTTCTAGTGTAGATTAAAACCTAATAGAGTTTTTTGCAGAATATTAAATTATTAATACAGCATGTCCAGGGTATGATATAATGTCTTAAGTATGTAAACATCATCTTGTGACTGTCTTGTGGCTCTGGGACAGTGACACATGACCACCTTTCCTTTTGTCTATTGGCTGTGTTAACCTAAACAATCTTTGGACTATAAAACCAGATGAATTTGCAATAAAGAGGAGACTCCATGAGACTCCACAAGACCCTGTTAGAGACTCCATTCCCTTGTACTGCTTATATATAGTCATTCTTTCCAGGATCCTCTGTATGTTTTGTTGGCAGTTGTGGTTTCAGAGGATCCTGATCCCTTACGCCACCAAATAGATGATTCCATTTTAAGGGATTGCAAACACAACTGGACAACAGTTTTTAATTTAATCTCTTTCTGATATGTTACCCACTGTACGTGGAAGACCTATTTTGAGCAGATGAAGCTCATGTTCACTCCTAGGAATTTTCCCACATGAGATGGAACACAGGAATGTGTTTGAGTGTGTTTTCTCTCTTCCTGCATTCCACTGCAATTGGCTCAATGACATGAAGGGACGATGAATCCTGCAGACTTTTCAGAAGGCCACTGCAGTGGCGGGCCAGGAGAAACAATAAAAGTGGTGAGAAGAACAGGGGCATGTCTTTTCTCCAGGCCCCTTTTTAACACTGTTAAGTTTAATGTTCTTTAATTCTAGACTTCTCACCTTTGGAAATAACTTTTTTTTTTTGCAACAGTGTTTTATATTTTCTAAAGAAAACTCTGTGTATTTTATTTGTTCTTGAAGAACTAATGGATTTTTGCATCCTTTATAAAATTTCACTTTCAAACAATCATGGCTGCCTTATCATTTTTAGGTTATCTTTTTTTTTTGCTTGATGTTTATTTTTGCTACTTTCTTCTATTATATGACTTTGAACAAATCCATATGTAGACTTTATGCAAGTTTTATTTTTTAAAAAACCCTATATTTATTAGTCTAGCTCTCTGGCCATACTTATATTTAATCATTCTTGTAATTTTTATTTGAAAAACTGTCCCATTTTACTTTTCTTCACCGTTTTTTTAATAATCCAGATAACATTGTAGAGCTCCACTGCTTTTCTTTGCCTCTGGCAGTGAAACCTTCAATTGCAAGAAAAGGACACCATGTCTTGAACTGAACAATCATTTGATTAATGGGTGTGGTTTTGGTTTTGTCCTGCTTTTTGCTATGAAAGGAATTTTCTGGTAAAATTGCATGCAAATTTCTAATGAGTTGCCTGCTACTTAGCATCAACAAATTAAAAGGTGTAAAGTTGTGTCAAAACACCCTATTTTTCAGTTACATGTAAATTTTCTGTAACAAACAACAGTCCGTTAAAGTCCACGTATGACAAGATATACAAAGGACTAACCCAGAAATGTCTATTCAGGCATTAAAAAATGTGCTGCTTTTTTTTTTTTTTTTTTTTCCACAGAAATTTCAGACTCAATGAAGTCAAAGACAATTTGTACCACTTCAGTAGTATAGGTTGTCACATATATCACCTCCCAAAACACATCGACTGGCATTCAGCATCTCAGTAACTTGCTGAAACCAGTGGGGTATATGTGACTAAGGAACATCCTAGGAGCAAAGCACATTGTTGCTAAGTTAGACCTCATGCATTCGAACCAAATCCCCTGCTTGTCTCCTTGACATTCATGAAGAAAAGTATCAATTGCAGAAATACGGTACAAGCATTTCTAAAAGCAGATGATCTTTCACAAAGATGTATTTTTTATATTTATAATCCAGCCCACCATCAGATTCTCAAACTGGACTCTTAAACTTGATGAGACAAAGGCATTTAGTAGCCACCTCCAGCCCTTTAAAAATGCTAATCCATGTATTTTGTGACAAAAACCCCTGGAGCTCAAAAATACATGCCATCAAACAGGACTCCATTTGATTGTATCATGGTAAGTTAAATCCAAGAAATGTAAATGGAAGAAAGCATTCACTCAAATGGCATAATTCTGATTTTGCAGTGCTAAAATTCAAAATCTTTTGTAGAGTTAATCAACAAATGGGAAGCTTAATATTGGTTTCCTTTCACTATTCACCATTTGATTGTTCAAACATCTACTAGTAGAGTAATTTATAGCTATGATGATATAAGTGTAAGAAGTTCATAGAAAGAGACTTTCCTTGTTATTAAAGCATGGGTTTGGATACACAAAGCTTTCATCAGGTCTATAAAGAATGAGAAATCTGGCTTTATTCAATGTTTACAAAATATATGCTGTGCAAGCAACAAGTGCAATAGTCACAAAAACACCAGGTATTAATCATTCATAGGTGATTTAAGGCGATAACACACAAGGTAATCATGGGTGATCAAATAGCAGTAAGAGCGGAACTATCATATAGTTAAAATCCTTATGAATGTGGATCATATATTTAAATCTAAGTACAGTTGTTCCAAACCAATTGATAAGTCACATGCATGAAATTGAGTACACAATTAATGATTTCCTGGGCTGAAACTAAAACAAGTCTGCTGTCTCAAAAAATAAACTTATGTTGATTAGTTGCATTACATTTTCATAGTATTACTGCTGCAGCTACAGAATCTGTATATATTATTGCACTTTGCCATCATAAAGTCATCTCATCTTGAAATCTCCAACACTTGGAAATTAAGGGCACACATTAGAGGGGAAAACTAGGCACCACCATAGACTTATGTTACAGAGTTCTCATCAACTTAAATAGATCCAGTAGCTCACTTAGTGAATATACTTTCTGTATATTTTAATTGAAGCCATTAGAAGAGGAAGATCAGTAATGTCAATAGCATATGGGCATTAACTGATCTCTCCAGAATGTTTAAAGACAAACTGTCCTTGAATCTATCAAAAGACCCTTTTAAAGGTATATATTGTTCCTTTACCAAGAAATGACTGAAATTGCTGAGTTTCACAATATAATAGAGACAAAGCCAAAACCACTTTCCATTTTTGCTCCAAGATAAATGGCAATTGAAGAAATACTATTTAGATAGTGCCATCTTAATTATGACTGAACATGTACAACAGCTCTGATTTGTCACAACAATACACAGTAGCCTGGGAAGTTACCTTTCTGGTTTAAAAACCTCATAATGTTCATTTGAGTCTATTCTGAAACCCAAAATAAATCATTATTTTCCAAAATGGGGCATGGGAAAAAATATCTAAAAGATAAGGAAATTTATTCTCTATCAACTTTAAAAGGATATTATAAACAAAGATGACAGCTAAAATAAAGAATTATAACATACTGACTACTGTTTTTGTTTTACATTGATAAAATAGTAACCACCTGAAAGGAAAAAAATTATGTTTGAAGAGGTAATATCAGCAGAAGAGAACCAGGTAATGATATAATATTGACAGAGGCAAAACAGATCATTAGAAAATTTTGCCAGAAAACCATTCAAATAAAACCAAGAATGTGGTTCCTTGGCTATAGTTTGTTAGTCACACCATGTTGATGACTCTCGAGAAAATTATTTCATCATGTATATTGAGGCTAACAACTGCACCAGATTGAACAGATATAGCCTGATAAGGTCTTTCTAAGAAAACAACAAAAAAATTGCCTGCATAGAATATATCTGGTCATGTCTCCTTGACCAGATCTAGAAACTCTTATATTTCTGGGAAGCTTCTGGGTCTAAATGATATCAGGAGCTCTTCCACCAACTCAGAGTACCTCAGGAGAATGTAAGCAGAAATTGCCATAATGGTCCTTTGAATGCTAGATGTTGTCCTGTGTCCCTCAAACAACAACAAAAAGTTATCTTACAGAATCAGTTATCTGAACTTTCCCAGCATAGTTGCTCAGAAGATAAATTGTGTAAAATCATGTTTCATACTACAGAAAGAGAGCAGACACATTGCACACTTTTCTTCTAGACCCTATAACAAAATAAGTAGATTAAAAACAGCTGTTTTACTACTTAATACCCTTCTGATTGCACTCAAGCAATTTATCTTTGCTTATCCACATATCACTGCTGGCGATATATATTGCCCTAGTAATTTTTTAAGAGTAAACAACAAAAAACTTCTACATATTTGAATATGTATATTCACATGTCACACGCAATGTCAGAAAATATTTTATTTGACCATGACATTTTACAAGGACATATGTAATGCTTTGAGCATATAAAGACACGAATGTGACAAAGGAAACTATGATTACTGAACAAATACAGAAAAGGAGTAACATTTATTCTTAACAACATGCATCTAAAACTGTCAAGATTTTCACAACTGCAAATAAAAGGTAATATTCAGAAGTATAACCAAATGGAGAAACAGTCAACTTTATACATTTCTTAAAACTGGCTGAAACCTGAGAAAAGATGGAAAGATGAAAAAAAAAAAAAAAACTTCATGAAACATGTGTGTTTAGCATGCATTAGTAGTCAAAAAAAAAAAGAAAATAACTGGGTATATGTGATATACAATAATTAATACCAAATCATGTAGTAATAAATAAAGCAATTGTGCACCACATAAAAAACACCAAACATATCAATTTTTTCACGAGGTAGATCATAACAGTACATAGAATTCAGTCATGAGACATGACAGAATGAAAACAGTTTCTTAGTTTTTTGGGGGGAGGGGGTTGTTGGGTTTTGGGAGTTTTTTTGGGGGGAGGGGGGAACTGGGTGGGTCTGTCTGTCTGTCTCACTGTTTCTTTGTTGCAATAGTTCTAAAAACCTAAATCAAGATTAGGAAAAACTGTACAGATTAGAACAATTGAAAAAGAAATGGTAAATTCATCCTGCCTTCTTCCTTCACAATGTTCCTTCTAAATCACACAGAATTACACACAGA
>VXBA01003737.1:601677-614904 GCA_013399895.1 Serilophus lunatus | reverse complement strand
TCCCACGGTCCCCCCGCACCGGCCCGGAGGACGGGGCGCTTGTTGAAGCTGTTGTCCAGCATCGCCGTGAACCACCCGATGAAGCCGAGCCAGACCGAGCCCTTGTTGATGAGGGGCGGCGGCGGCAGCGACCGCGACTCGTCGGGCAGGAACGCCATGGCCGCCGCCCGCCGAAGGTGACCGGGCGGAGCGGTGCGCAGGAGGCGCCTTCCCCCGCCCGCCCGCTCCGCGCTCCCGCGTTCCGCCGCCTCTCCCCGCTTTTGGTCGTTCCACCAAAAGACACCCCAAAAATCCAACGCAGACCCGCACACCCCCGGCCCACGAGCCCACCCACGGCCCCTGCTCGAGGCTGAGCGGCTTTAGCGGGGGTTGGGTGCGGGGTTTCCAGCAGTCCTGAGCCCACTGGGTGAGGCGGCCCCGCTGCCTCTGCGGGGCCAGCGAGGACACCCACACGAGAAGTAAATTAGCGGGTTAATTAAGCACGAAAATCGAAGCCTAGTAATTTTCAGAGCTCGTCCTGCCGTCAGATGAAAGGCTGAGACCTACACCAAGGTGTCAGTTTTTTTCTTTTTTAATTAATACGAAATCACATTAAATCAGTTGCCAGCACTGCGGGACTGACAGAACCGATAAAAAAAGCTGCATTGAAAAAACACATCACGGCTCCTCAAGGCTTCCCAGCCTCCTTCCCAAAAGCGCGTCAGGTGGCTTTTCTCCACACAGGAGGAGGCTGGGCAGTCACCACTCCCCAGCGGCAGAGCCTTAAGTTCAAGTGTGAGACACAGGGTGGCAATAGGTGGTCCCTGGCAGAGCCATGGAACGGTTTGGGCTGGAAGGGACCTTAAAGCTCACCCAGTTCCAACCCTGTGCCGTGGGCAGGGACACGTTCCACTAGACCGGGTTGCTCAGAGCTCCATCCAACCTGGCCTTGGAAACTTCCAGGAAAAGGGAATTCACAGCTCCTCTGAGCCACTTGTACTGAGAGGATTTGAGCTCGACTTTCAAAGGTGCTGCTGGAGGAGAGTCAAGGTGGTGTTGGGTTTTTTTGGTGTATTAACATTTCCCTCCAGAGGACAGCACCTACAGATAAACACGAGCTCCGCGCATGCTTCACCCCATGCAGAGCTTTGAGGTTCAGAGTAGAGGCAAAATACAGCTGGAAGAAACAGAGGCACCACCAGCAGCCACAGCAGCTAATAAGGGCATGGGCAAGCCCTCGATGCTGTTCCTCATTACTTACAAGAAAGCAGTGAAGAACAGAGTGAAAGAGTGTGAACCCTGTGGAAAGCTTAACTGTACAAGCTGCGTGGTTACAGACCTGGCCACAGCAACTGCTCTACCGTCTACCTGCTCTCCAAACAAGAGCCGCCACACTCCATTGTAACATCAAAATATTCTGACAACTCAAAAAGCATGACTATCCCCTGGCCTATCCTCTCCAAAGGGGTCCCCTTCTCCAACTAAGTTGGAAGAAAGTTCAAAAACTACTGGAAAAAACAATGAAAAATCTATGCCCTCTCTCCTCCCAGTCTCATGCCACCACTAGAATCCAAACCAGACCCCAACTGCAACAGCAACATCTGTTAGGGGTGGATATGTAGGATTTAAAATTGACAATTATTTACCACAGAAATAACATTATCTTTCAGGGTACACGGTTCCACAGAGGCAGAACACAATATACCCTTTCGTGAACAAGGGACACTTGATCTTTTGTTACGGCTGCTTAATTTTACATGAATTACAAATAAATACAATTATGCAGTCACATTATATGGTAGATTTAATAGAATTAAAAAATTCGTTTCAGTGGCACGCCTCAGTTTGTCCATCTGGTCTACAAAAATTAAGTATTAGAAGAATATTAAAGCCCCTTTGAAAAGTATCTATGAAACACAGGCAATGGGACACGCACGTATTAAAACTTGGTATGTTAGTGCTCAAGATTTTGACAAAGCCCCCCAGGACAAGTTTCCATCTAGACACTATATCCTTTCTTGTGCGACTGTCCCTCAAAAGCAGGACTTAGATGGGAGCTGCAAAATAACGCAAGAAACGCTCAAAGGAAAAATGCCACTTTTTTAATTTACAAATTCCACAGGACACAGTGACAACAACACTCTCCTACACAACAATCGTCCCTTGCAATTTTTATTCAAATACAAACAGAAATGGGAAAATCAGGCAGGTTTTCCTCGGACAGGCATCTGGACCTTGTTGAGCTTCACAGTTTATCCGCAGCTCTCCGTGTTACTGTGCCAAGAGCCTCCAGTCAGAGGTATCCTCGTTGGGCAGCGTAGGAAGCGCTGCAAGGAAACTTCCCTGTGTGGCCATGGAACACACACACTGTGTCGTATCAAGAGCTGCATGTCCTTGTGACAACCCCTCCCTGTGCCAGTAATCCCCTCCGAGGGATATCCCGGGACTGTTCCCAGCACTGTGGCTTTACTCGGCCTTTTGTCTGACAGGAATTCTCTCAGTCAAGACAGAGATGTAGAGTTTCAGCCACGAGTATGTGACACCCAGAGCACAGTACACTGAGGTCAGCAACAGAGGGATGAAAGGGAAGTGCCATTTCCAGGGGGTCAGAGGAAATACAATTTCACAGAAGATTTCCAAAGGCACTAGTAGGATGAGGTAGATTGTTTCAAGCCAGTTAAGAAGAGGCTTCTCTCTCCTGTCAAAAGGAATTAAGAGAGAGGTACATGATTTTGACTGAAAAATACATGATTTTGACTAAAAATATCTATCACTGGTGATCAAGGAATTTCTCCTATGAGTTCAGAATAGGGCTTTAAATAACAATTTAAAGAGTTTCAGTAGGGAAAAAGACATCCAGCACGAGTCACGACTACAGCTAACTTCCTTTTGTGGCTTGTACACCAAGTTCCAGGACGCCTTGGAATCTAAGGAGAAACAACCTCATCACTTGCTGTGCTTCAACTCATGTTCCTTTCAGTGCATTAAACAGACCTTCACATACACACTTATTCCACCAAAGTTGTTCTATATCCAAAGACTGAAAATGTCAGATTTATTTCAACCTCTTCCCCCCAGCTTTCTGTAGGATGTACTGTTTAGCTGATCTCTCGTGCAAAGGACACTGGTGAGAGGGTTTTGACTGCAGATAGTTTATAGGGAATTTCATTCTGGCAAGTTAGGAACCAGAGACTTGCAGAAGCTCCATCTCTAGACAAAAACTAAGCTCCTACAGAGCTTTTCAGTTAGAGCTCTTGAGAGAGAATGACTGAATTCTTACATACTAAGGGGGAAAAACCAGTCTGGCTGAAAGAAAATCACCTACAAAGAGCAGGTGCCTGAAGTCCTGAATATGTGTTTACAGCACTTCTGACATCCCTCATTGCAGCTTGGTTTTGCCCTGAAAAGTCTGGGAAACAGGGAAGTGAAGACTACAGGGGTTGTAAGGACAAGCACAATCTTCAGGTAAGTGGGTAAGAGATCAACAGGCTGTAAAACTACACAAGATGATTTGGGCAATTACATGTTCTGACAGCCAAATGTTTGCAGATTTCTTCACAAACCACAGCTTGCAAATGTATGTTATTTACAGCCTGTCCCTTCCACACGCTAAAATACTATTACTGCAAAAACCCACGGTAGCATGAGATAAACAATCTCCAGATAACTCACTGTAGTAAGTGCTCCAGTGTTTACTGAATTAAACACTCACAGGCTACTCCACCACAACTACACTTTGGCAAGGTACATCCAAGGGTACAGATCTACAGATCTACAGCCTGCTGGGACTAACTGGGCAGCTGTCACAACTCAAACCTAACCAGGATGTGCTAAAACAGTCCTAACTTAAGCTTTGCCTCCTGAGAACAGCAGCATCTTTTGACCAGTAACAAACACTTCAATCTGATACTTCAGCACTGTTTTTTTGTGTTGTTTGCCCCTTAAGACAAGGCTGTTTCCAGAAGAAATGCTGTTATTCCTGGTGTTGAGAACAAAGTTTCTTTAATTACCTGAATAGAGATTTCAACGAAGAGAAGCTGTAAACAGTAAACAGCAGCATAAGCAGTATTTTAATTGGAAGTTCTGAAAAACAAAGAACATTACGTACTTTTAAAATTAATTACAAAACCCTTTTGCTGTATGAATTGCAGTATCTTTAAATCCTACTCATCACACTTTCATTGTCCAACTTTATTTTCTCCAGAACTACGTGTTTTACTGCTTGGGATACTTAAAAGTAAGCACAGATGTTTACTGAAGCAAATGCCAAGCATTTGCAATACACTTACTTCAATTGTCTATAAACATACTGAACACAGTAATTATAATTACAATTTGTGGTAACACTGCAAGTAAGATTTTCCTCTTCAAAAGGAATCACAAATCACTAGGAAGCGATTAAAGCAAAAATGGCAGCCAAATCAACACTATTGAGCTCTACATGGCACGCTAGATAAATATTAACTAATAGAGAAGGCAGAGGAAATTTCTTATTTCTGAAGGCAGCAGTTTCACTGTCACAAATAAGCAGCACTGTCAGACCAGGAGTGTGTGAGTTGGGATTTGAACGCTCCCTGAAGGATGACAATCAATTCAGTGTTACAGTGTTGTCATAGCTACGATGGCCTGGGGTTTGAGAGACGCAAACTGAACAGGTTTTGGTCACAAAGACACATCTGTCCCTATACATACTGATTTAAGTAATGCTGCTGCACGATTTTTTAATTTAAACACAGTACTGGCAGAATAAGGCAGCAGTCAGCTGAAAAACAGCCTGCCAGGGCTGTAGTCTCAAACTGTCTTCATCAGTTTTGCTTGACATGGCTGTGACAGGAGGAACAGAGTTTCTGGAACTGTGGCAGAATGAGGGATAACAATCACTGATTCTGACAACTTCTCGTCTCTTATTTCAACTTCAGATCTATGGTCCTTCTACAGCATTTTAAAAATTACTCTTTTCACTAGTTGGAGAGTTGGTATTTATGGGAACAGGCTGATATACAGCCTCTTGCAACTTTCAATGTAGCAAACTCATTACCTGCACATCATCTCTGAAAAAAACAAACCATGCAGTAAGATGAAAACACAGGAAGAAGAACATTTTACCTGGTGGTGTGAACAACAATGGGAAAAGTGAGAAATGCCCCGTTGTTGTCAGAATCAAGTAGATGCCAGCATCCTTGGCTTTCTGAATAGACAGCAAGCTAAAAATGACAAGCATTTGTTATACTTTCATATTTTAGCAAAGAAATTTAATTTCAGCAGAACACTATACAGTTCAAAAGAGAGTAAAGAACATGCCAAATAGTTTGAAGGTATCTCTGTCCCTGCAAACGCTGGACCTGTGATCAAGTCTCCTGCTTCCAAACCACAAGGCCTCACAGAACAAAGTCAGCCAGGAAACCCTCCCCCCAGAACCACACACCCTGAACAAAACTATCAGCAAGGCCCAACAGAAAACATGAGTTTAAATGTCACTAAGTCTCTGAAAAAGGAAAATACGGTTTGTGGCAATACTGGCCAGGCAGCTTATGAACTACAGCCTCACTTCTAACCTAGGCAGGCATAAAGTTCTTTTGGTAGAAACTGTGTCTTGTTCATTCCAAGCACAGTGCAGAAGATTCCTTCCCTCAGTTGACTCCTGAACAATCTATCCCACATTTTAAAATATGAACCACAGCACTCACTCATCAAGGCTTGAGCTGTGCTCGAAATTAATTTCCTTGAAGTGCACTACCCTGCTACAGCTTAAGGCATTCTATGAACTCGTTCATCTTCTGAAATACACCGAAAACAAAGCGATCCCCTTTGAGGATTCCTCGACAAGTGGCTGCAGGTTCCCTTTGGCCAACTGCTACCTACGAAATTCACTTACCTTAAAGGCAGAATAGCAAGGAGTATTGCTTTTTCATGCACGTGCCAGCCAAACATGAAGGAGCTCAACGCACACAGAACAAGGCACTGCAGAAAGCCTCTGGGCCCTTGAGGTTTAAACCAAAGACAGAAAACAGAGGGCTAGAAACAACAGGCAAAAACAGGACTTCAGTGAAAAGTTTGGCAATCCTGAACACAAGCCATCGTCCAAAGAGATTTTTCAATGTTAAGAAGCACCACTGCACCCAGGCTGTGCTTGTGTAGTACAAGAATTACATGGCACTGTAGGAACCTGACCTATTTGGATGTATGAGTAGGGCCTGAAGGAATTCTGTTGAAACAACAGGAGGGGAAAGTAGACTGAAAGATCACAGCCAACTGCCTGTTACTAGTGTTGCATGCAAGAACTGTCTTTCTAAACACACTAAACTTTTTTCATCAGTGTCACCGCATAAAGGTGTTGAAACAAAGATTTCCCATGAAAGGCCAGATACTCAGACTGAAAGAGACTCTGCATCTGGATATCTCCTTACTGAACCTTTAATTCTGTGCTTGTCACATGGAGAGCACTCTGCTTGCCCACAGCTCAGGCCGTTAAGAACACAAGCTACTCAAACAGGTCCACCAGTAACTCTACTCACATTAACTACCTTCTAACACAAAAGTTCAGCACACAAAGTATTCTTGTTCCAGGTTTGCTTTCAACACTCTTTTAACCATTCCAGAACTGACAGAGGCCATAAATTTAAGCCACACCTCAAGCAAGTATTACTGTGTATCATGAAAGATACTAATCCCACTTTTATCCTAATAAGTGGTTTTATTATTTTTGTTTTTAAAGAAAATGTATTTGTTGCCCTAGAATGTGAGGCACATGCTAATCAATTAGAACCTACTAGGGATAAAACACACCAAGTTTCAAAAAATATTAGCTGTTCTTACCAATATAGCTATGAGAGTACAAACTAATGTTGCCAGTGGAGTCACCGAAGGAAGGACAATGTGCTGAAATTCTTGAACCAGCCCTCCTGTCATGGAAGCTTTAGGGATTTTTGTTTGATCAAGAAAATTGCACTTTAAACCTAAAAACAAAACATAAAAAAAGCACAAACTGATAAATACCAGTAAAGAAAAGGATGTGGCTGAACTAAGTACATGGCCAAGTCTTCTTTTTTCAAAAGGACAGCACAGGGAAGCGACTGATCTCTGACTTACTGCTGGAAACTTCTGCACTGCTTTATGTGGACAATTAGATCATTTATAGCAACATGAAAACATCATTTGCTACCTGCATTTCAAATGGGGAAGACTAAAATCCAGAGAGCTCTATCTGCAAACGGGCGCCAAGCAGCAAGATCAGCATACTGACCCAAAATTGTTAGTGCTTTATCCATGGCACTGTACAAAGCCCAGAAGTTCGGGGCCCAATAGGCATGGCACAGGCCTCGCTTGAAAGGAAAAAGCCGTGAAATGACCTGAGGCAGCTGGCCCTGCAGGAAACAAAGGAGGAAAGAAATGGCCTCTTCAGACGAGACAGTTTGTATTTTTATATCACGACTTTTTTAACAGTTCTGAGGAACAATGTGTGAAAAAGGGGTTATTACCAGTACTAGGAAGGGTCCCAAAGAAAGAGCAGAAACAAGGCAGACAATCAGCCCCAGAAGAGTTACATGAAGAAAGCTGAAACTTCTCCACTTCAGGGATCCATCTACAAGAAAGAGATGATGAAAAGTTACTGTGGGAAGTGGAAAGGGAGACAAAGCCTTCCATGCTGACAGGGAACAGATATCATCTATCTAAAAGGGACACACAACCTTTTATGGCAATACATTCAGTTGCTTCCTTCAACAGTCAGCTGGCATTTATTTTTTTCCACATTGCAGCTCCTGCATTATACAATCTTATAGTATTTTCCAAATTTACCTTCTCTGTTCACATGAGGAGTATCAGGCATAATTCATTGCTAAAAAGTGGAATGAAACTCACAGAAGGACTCCAATGCTGTCTAATTGTTGCATATCCAGAATAATTTTTATGGCTTCCAAGTGCCACCTACAGTTTGGTGTTGGTTCTTCTCAGCAAAGAACTCTTGAAGTAACAGGAATCGTACAGAAACAAATATATTTCAAAGATCTTACAAGATCCTATCAATTCTGCTCTCAAGCAGAATTTCTGGTTGACACACAAACATCTTGTTCCAACTGTATCTGCAGGCCTTGAGTGTTCCCCCAGTTCCACTGATTAACACAAGTGAAGAGAACTCCACCTTACCTGCATTATTGGCAGTAAAACAATAGCATCGTAACAAATAAATGCCATATGCTGGGGCCACATACACGTAGATATGCTTGAAATGCAGAAGAACAGAAAAAAGAAGAGCGCCCTCCAAGTACCTTTTCTAAAAGAAAAACAAAAAAAGTCTAAGCTCTTTTCCTCGTACTCTTGTTTCTCCTGACTTGTAATGGCCCTCTGTTTTACTCCTGCAGTGATGGGACATTATAGGCTTAAAAAAAAATATTGACTTCAAATTACAAACTCAGTAGTATTATGCACAAAAGGTATGGAAACTATCCTGTCACACCATACTTGGAGAAGTGGGACAGGCCACCCCTCCCCACAGCTCCAGAAGAACGTTTTCTAAGGACTGATGATTTGGAAGAAGATTAAGACGTCAAGAAATCATGCCACGTTGCTCAGATATAACACAGAACTTGGCACAACTCAACATCCAAGCCCCTACCACTGGGGCAACCCAGTGAATTGAATTCATGCACCTAAGAAATTATGGCAACAAACAGATGAGAGTCACTCGAGTTTACCTGACACAGACGAGCAACAGAAAGAAGCATCAGCCCAAACAGAAAGCCATTGTACTGGAAGTGAATATCTGAACTTGAGTCAAGAAAGGAACAGAGCAAGCTTTCTTTACTACTACTATGTTTCCTGGGGAAGACTTAAAGTTAGGAAAAAAAATTCAAATTACAATGGAATTTAACTCAAAGAAGCAACCTTAAATTCACATCACACTGACGCAAGTCATTATTTAATCTTACCTGTCCGTACTTTTAGACACAAAATCTACTAATGCTAGCTATCACCTGGATGAAACAAAGCACAAAAATCTACATATTGTACAACTTATATAAGACAAACCAAAAAAGGTTAAACCTTTAATTTTTAAGTACTAGTCTTACTGAACAAGCTATGTTTCTTTAAAAGGAAGCCTATGCAGCAGTGGGAGAAAATGTTGAGAGACTTAATCCATGAAATTGATAATGGTGGATAAGCAAGCTCTGGGTGATGTCCATGTGTTAGAAAAACTAAAAGTTGGGGGCTTGGCTCTCAGACATGGAGAAGGAAGTTAACAAAACCTGGGAGAGAAATTTATTGTTCAGAACTGAATGCCAGGAATAGAGAATTTATAAACCACAAAGACATGTTACTTAAACCCGAGATGCCCTACCTGCGGAAAAGATATTTTTAATGAGACTGAAAATGTGGACTAATCAGTATGAGAAACAAGAAGTCAATAAGCAATACAACACTTCTTAATGAAGAGAACTACATAACTTGTAAGCCAATGAACACTAATTCCTTTGTTTGCTAAAATATATAGTCAGAGGTTTTGATAACTGGTGTACATGTTTTGTGGAGCTATTCCCATGTACCTCAACATCAAATAAAGTAATGTCACCTTTCTAACCTAACTAGACAGTTTATTGCCCTTTTTCCAGTGACAGTTTCTGGTGACCAGAATTGAACAGGCTGCCCAGAGAAGCTGTGGATGCCTCATCCCTGGAAGTGTTCAATGCCAGGCTGGATAAGGCTTTGAGCAACCTGTTCCAGTGGAGGGTGTCCCTGCCCATGGCAGGGGGGTTGGAACGAGATGATCTTTAAGGTCCCTGCCAAACCACGCCACTCAACGATTCCATGACATCTTCTTTACAAAGCCTTCCTAATTACCATACAACATTAACCAAATGAATACAGTTTGAACCTAAAGCACTATGACGATTTTCCTTGCTGTGGGACAAACTTGGAATCACACCCAGGAAACAGGCTCTCTGCTAATCCTGCTGTAGGCAGGTGGAGGAGGAGCAGCCAGCAGGAACAGACGTGCTGCTGCCAGACTGGTTGGTTTGCCAGAACTGCAGGAGGACCAGACCAAGAACTGACTGATTTCCATCTTGCCAAATAAAAATTCTAATGAAAACATGATGTAAAAACATGAAGTTATTTATCTAACCTCAGTAACAAAACCAGTAATGTTACTTGCTGTAACAGTAATAATAATATGGGTTTGTACCCCTCGTTGCAACAGGTCGTTAACAAAAACAAACAAAAAAGCACAAACATGGTTCCAAAGGATACGATCCACGATTAACAACCCAAAATTCCACAGAAGCAGAACGGCAAGAATAAACGTTGGTTTTTCCAGGATATCCTTTGCAGCTCGTTTTCCATTTACGCATCTGCAGCACCTGAAAAAGAGCAGAAGAAACAGAGGCTTTAATTCAAACAGATAACAAAAGCACCATTGCTTTTAAAAGCTGAGAAGTGCAGTTAACCTCAAGTCAACCGGTTTATTAAGATGAAATACAATGACAAAATTCTGGCTAAATCCATCAAGGGTGGTGTCATGAACAAAGTTTAGTAAAAAAAGGACACCTTCCACGAGACCAGGTTGCTCAAATCTCTGACCCGCCTGGCCTTGAAATAATCAGCTTATCATTAAAAAAATACCAAAAACATTGGAACAATTTTGCCTATTTGATCATACTGGCATTTTGTGACAGATTTCCTTTATGCTTTTACTCTAGAACAGAGTAGCATGAAAAAATAACAGGACAAAAAACCTGTTCTGAGCACACAAGCTGTCCTGCAACTCCTACAAAACAAATTCAGCAACAGACACAAAAACTACAGCACGAAAAATGGCAACTTGGGTGCAAATCTATGACATGTACAGCAACTGCACCTCCAAAGAAGAACATGTTATTGTGTGTTTCTAACATATATACAGTATATATCCATATAACATATACTGTATTCCAAGTTTCTCCTGGAATAGTTTCCCGTAACTTCGGTATTTCCACGCATGGACAAGTTAATTCCCACAAACAGCGATATGCTGCGGGAAAAGCCCACGCATCAAAGGACTGCCCACGGACCCTACAGTGAGAACACCAGGACTTACTCGTGAACTGCATAGATGAAGAGGGTATCTGTGAAGATGACAGACAGCCTTTGGAAGAAGACGGTTGCAGGGCTGGTGTAATTCAGGTTGTCAATCACCAGCATCTGGGGGTCGAAGTGCTTGGCCACGTGTGACAGCGCCCATTCGAACCAGGCAAAGAAGGGAGGGTAATCCAGGGTCCACTCTGAAGTTGCCTAAAGACCAAGGAGGATTAAACAGCTTAACTCCTGCCATGTTGTTTGCATGGGATGTCCTGCAGGCTGATGCCTTTGATGTCAGTAGCCCAAGTTGTACAGAACTGCTCCATAGAAAGCAGGCAGCTCTGTGGGGCTGAGCACCATTTCAGCTGCTCTCCTGCAGTGCTGGCAGAGACACAGGATGGCTCCTGAACAGCAGGAAAGGACTAAACAGCATTTTATGCACCTGGCCAATATATAACTATCTGCTCTTTAAAAATCAACTTACAGTAATAGGGTCAAAAAAACCCTCAATAAAATAGCCCACAGCAAATACTGGTCTACATTAGAGGGATCACCAACACAATCAGCCTCAAAATTACTTTTACTCATTCTTTAATAAATCTTAACTCTCATATGACCTTATCAAGATCCAACAGCAGTATGTGATCTCTTCCCATGTCATGCTCTGGCCAGTCCTTGGCTGTGGGAATAGGAGAGGAAGGAGGAGGAATGGAGCATGTTGGAATGGGGTATATTTTTTTTTCAGTATGCATGTTTCCAAATGCTTCTGTCATGCTGATGAAAGGCAGCCTATGCTCTGGTCCTGGGATCATGTTGGCATCACAAAAATCTGGTTTACAATACTGGATCAGCCTCACAAAGTTCTGACCTGCACAAATCACTTATTCGTGGATACACATTTCCCAGATGCTTGTGCAGAGGAATACCAGAGAGTATATGTATCCCTGTACTCCAGGAGATACTACCAGATAGATTAAAACCCAATTATGCAGCCTGAGTCTACCATAAATAGAAAAATCAGTGCACCAGCAAAGGCTCAGAACTTCAATACACTGACTGATTTCACAATGCACAGATGTACTTACCTGATTCATTCTTTATTCTGCCAACTAAGTACCATCAATGACAAGAGTGAAGAGAGCAGCAATTTAAGACCACCATGCATCTTGCTCCTGTGTTACACAGCCCTTCTAATAATCCACGTGCCTTCATTGCTCCATTCCACCTTGATAAGTACTTGCAGATTCCCCCCAAAACTCATTTTTTTGGCCAAACAGGTCAGCAGATCGTGACTGGCGTGTTTCTGTCCCACTGTATGGCAGCCACCAACCATCTCTTGCAGCATTCACAGTCTAACACACCCAAAGTGCCTGTAACTCTTACACAGCTGAAGAAACCCCAAACACACCCTTACCTCATAGTACCACTGAGAGAGGGGCAAGTTGTGGGTGATGGCAAGCCAGTTCCTATGGACTTCGAAATCTGTGGAGTAACTGCAGAAGGCGTCTGGTAAATGTCACACAGGAGCAACATTTCAGGAGAAACATTATCACCACAGGCAGATAAAAAGGAAGCCTCCCTCTGTCGATAGGCTCTAGGGCAGGACTGTGACCAAGTAACTGAAACAGGAGCGAAGCTGCTGCAGGAACTTGGTGCCAAGGCCGTATCAGAGAATTCCAGCCTGGGGTGGGCTGGAAGAGACTTTAAAGACGATCTTTACGGGAACACCTTTCACGAGTGCGGGTTGCTCAGAGCGCCACCCAGCCTGGCCTTGGGCACTCGGAGGGATGTGTCAGTGCCTCAGCACCCTCACGGCGAACAATTTCCTCTTAACATCTAATCTCAACCTCTCCTCTAGTTTAAAAGCTGCTCCTTGTCCCATCACTATCCGACCACATAAAATGCCACTCGTACACGTGGCTGCCTTTGGGGAGAATTATTCACAGCATGGCCTTTTCGGACAACTAAAGGGAAATTCCAGGTTTTACCTTATTTTTATGCCAATGTGGTTGGGTGGCTTTGTTTGTGTGTTTGTGGTGGGGAGTGTCTCAGTAAAAAGGTCCCAGCACACCTGAGGCCCTCCCGAGCCACCCGCGGGCTCCCAAGAACCACACAACTGACGAGGCTGGACAAGACCGAGGGCAGAGGCGAAGCTGTGCCGTCCCGCTCCCCTCACCCTCCCTCACGGGGGGGCCG